>LGAG01000232.1:567268-581987 GCA_001278395.1 Lerema accius
TAGGAGGGGTCGATTTGTACCTCGTATTTACATGGAATGTCGAAGTAACACCTTCCTTAAAATACCTATTACGAGCGTAAGCCAAGTGATTTTCTTTGAATTATTCATTGGTATGTTTGTTCATTCACGCAGACTTTTTGACGCGTTCTGAATTTTGAAAAGAATATGAATTAATACAAAAACTGCTGTCATTATGTCAATTCAAAATCCCTTCAATAGAAGCCGTTATATCTTTGCCTTTTGCCGTGCGACGTCAATACTATTTTCTTGAAATAAAATAGGCACGATCCTTAAGATCTCTATAAAAAAATAAAAAATAATAAATCCTTAAGTTCAGATGTAAATGAAGTTTTAGTAAATTGATTTTTTAAAGTCAAAATAAGCCTAAGCCGTAACTTCTATTATCATTAATGTTAAATAGGTACCTACCTACTTTGTTTATTTTTAAATGGAAAATAAAACAGCCTACTTAAAAGTTTCAGTGCCAGGCTTATACTATAAAATAAATCAAGCTCTTTGAACGTTTTATTTATTCAGTAGTGCTACATTATAAGGTAGAGAAGTAGTTTACGACTTTTACGAGTGACTAGTGCGTTGTCTTATCATCTAACTAAAACGGAAGTGTGGGTCACGCGATGTCTGTTGTTAGCGGATCACGTCTACAGACTCGATTATCTATATTTTTACCCTACTGTGCTAGGAGTACGGTAATGTTTTTCAAGTATACATAATAGTGTTATAGTAAATAGTACCCGAGCCCAGCAGTGGGACAGTTATGGGTTGTAATGATGATGATGATGAAATAGTATTTATGTGTGTCCATTTTTTTGGCACACTCTACATCTCAAGCTACTTTTCAAGACGTCTCTATTGCAACAGTACCATAAGCTATAATATTTTATTTTAATACCCCTTCCCCGCCCTGTTTTTTTAGAAATGACTGCTAATCTATCTACCATAAATACCAGCTAATCTTGTCTGTACAAAAGGTTTTTTATAGGGCATATCCATGTTAAAATGAAACGAAAATAATGAAATATTTTAATTTTAATAGTCTGATCTCTGCGGTAGGTACCTAGTACCTACAGTCATTGAAAATTGAACTTCTCGGGTTCATCCGAAGCGAGTCTTTGTGGAAATTTGACCGATGATTCCACATAATTTGTGGCGTAAACGGAGCTTTTAAATAAAATAAATCTTTACTGTGTATTTCACGGGCTTTATTGTTCCAATTGAACATTGCTGTATAAATCATTGTTCACAATATAATATTATTTGAACTGAATTGACAAATTGGCCACCAGATTCGTAAAAGCTAAGTTCTTAGGTTGTTAAAAATATCATTTTGAATCAATAGTAGGTGGTTGGGTCATACTACTATCTATTAATGGAATTAGAATGGCTACTCATATTTTTATGTACCTAATTATACACTAGTTACATAATACTACGACTATACCTAATCCGATAGAAGCGTAAGGTTTCCTAATCACTCTATTTCGCGGATCGAGAAATATGAGTCATTTATGTTATGTACTTTACTAAGAGCGGGCTTGTTAATAGCTCCAGATTTACTAGATAGGTATCTACCTAATTATTGTTTGGTGTAAGGCTTGTCACAGTTTATCCAATTTTGTACGATAATTGTGTTTATTAAGATTGGGATTTCGTTAATACGAGTAGGATGTTATGACGTTATGAATATGGAAGAATTTGCTTCCAAAAACTTATGTTGTGCTGGTGATTTTGCAAACGTAAGTACTCCAAATATCAAATAATCTTTCGTTTATATATTTTATAGGTACTCTTTTATATTTTATACATATCCATTCGTCCTAAATATTTCTGTTTGATATAGGGTAGGTAAGGTACTAAAGTTTTACAAGAAGAGCTTGAAGGTATAGTTGCTACATTTTGTTATTATCTACGAGTACCTACCTACTACGAATGCAAACATTTAGAATACTGTTATTCATTGTTTATTCTTGAGCACAAACTTAATGAACCTATCATTATGAGTTTAAACAAAACGTAGGTAGCTTAAAACCATTAGATTTCTTCGACAAAAAATAGTTACGCATAAGAATTCGGCCCCTGATATTCCACGAAGTTGTTCTTTTGATCAAACGGTATAAAAAATTAAAGATTCATCTATTGCCAGTTCGTGAAAACCAACGAGTATTGAAAGGAATGTAAATGATCTGATTTGCATCTCACAGTTTGGCTTCGGATGATAAAGGAGTTTCTTACCCTTCATATTATGTTCACCTTAGTTATTAACACCTCGCCGATTCTGTCACGATTAGTTTGCGTTCACATAAATTATTATAATGGCGAAGTTAGCAAGTACCTACCTAAGTAGGTACTTCGTTTGTTAACTCTACCTCATCATAGTCATAGAGCCTACAATAAGATTCCCTACGTCGTTGCCTCGGAGATGTTATGGTATAGACAGCACAGATAGACACCTGTCTGTCTATAAGCATTGCGCCATAAGCCATAACGGTCGTTAAGTATTTCGCTGGTAAAATGTCCGCAGGGTGAATTTGAATGCCCGCGGAAATTTCCAGAGGCATTTCATGAAGTCAAGCAAGCAGCTTGATAACACAGCTAAGTTCACATGATCGCGTACCACATAGTCGTCGGTCCACCACATATTCGGACGTCGTGCAGTCATGTGAACTTGGGCTAAATTTTCCACATATATTTTCTTGATAAATACCTATTTAATTAGAAAACCCAATCAAATATAAGCTAACTTACTAGGTTCTTACTAAACAACAAAAAAAACCCACCCCGTACTTAGCAGGTACTTGTAATTGTTCGTCAATGTTTGACGTCACAAAACTAGGTACCCATCTTGAATTCTCCAACTCATTAATAACCTACGTCCCAACAACATTCTAAAAAAAACAACCAACACGTACCTACCTACACGGGATTGTTTTCCTAATACGATTCTTTTTTGCCTGGTAACGTAGCTACGATACCTACGACGTCCTTGAGCGTCTATGATCACTTACAATCTTCTCGTTTGTCACTTAAATAAATCCATCTTAGAATCTTACATTTCAGGCGATACGCACAGAGTTCTATAGAGTATAAAGGTCTTATTTACAAAGCGAAGGGAACCGCTTAAAGCCCGGGTTTCTAACCTGGGAGGTAATTACCCCGGCGGGGGTAAAACAGCTATTTTACGGAGGTATTGAAATACCTAAATATTAGGATCGTAAAATAAAAAGATACAGAAAAAGTAACTTGTTTTTTTTGTTTTGGTAACTTTTTAAAGACGGGGTAAAATCAGTTTTCCTTATAGATTACATACTAACAGGGGTAACGATAGTGAAATGGTTAGGAACCACTGGTTTAAGGTAATGCCCTTTTGAATTTTTAAAGTATGCTGCCTAAGATTCTGTTAGTTTTCATTTTGTTTCAAAAGCTTTTAGGAATAAGTATGAAAATTGTATCCATAAATGCTTTTAAAAGATTTCGTTCTTCTAAAGCCGGAACTAACTAGGTACCTCTTTCTTAAAAAGCTTCGTACTTTATAGAATTTGTAGAATAATGATTATGCTATTTCCTTTTCAGGATTATGAGCTTACCTGGTTAAACTTGGTTTAATTTGAATAATACATTTTTCTGAAAATAATCACTGGATTTGTGGCCACTTACTTTTGACAATAATATTATGTAAGGCAATATTTAGTGAATGATCTAGGTAACTAGTAGGTACCTATATTTAATCTTTTCTTGGCCGACCTTTGACGATTGACCTCCGTTGACCGACTGTCGTATATGAGAAGAGACTACCTAAATTATTATTGTTTTTTTCTTATTTTTACTCGAAATTGGCTCTTAAAAACCCTTTTTAAAATATTAAACTACGATATCAGATAATCTCTACTATCTACTAGTAATTTTGGATGAAGGGACGACACAAAACTTCCAAGAAGATTTTCTACTTGGTGGCATTTGTTTAACTTACCAAATTCAAGTCCAAAAACTCCAATAACTAAATTAAGCAGTACCTATTGTCGAGTTAGTTTGTTCTAGTCCTAGATTAATAAATATACTACTAATAATAAAATCTTGTTTCAGAGGGAGCTTTTTGCGGCAAAAGCTGACAGTGGTACTGCGGCAGCAGATCGTAAGTTATCTTCGTCCTCCGCCGGCAGTATGAAGAACAAGTGGCTGAAAGCTTTCCGAAGCTTAAAGCCTCCCAGCGCGCCGCCGCCTCACGCTGCACCGCCCGACAAGTAAGTTTTATAACAACTTTTATCATGCTATTAAAAAATAACTCTTATTATTATTTTATTAACGAACGTTTCCGTTTTGGTTGTTTCTTTTCTTTTAATCATTGGTGGCTTAAGGATATTAACTTCCCAAATTTATTTTTATTAATTACTTTAATTTATGCTTTATTTTTGTCGTCTTAATTTGTTCACTTTTGTTAAATCCTCATATTTTTTTATAAAGTGTTATACGTCGTCAACATGCTTAAAATAATTAGAAACACTATTTGAATTCTATATCATATTAGGACCATTACATTTCGGATTTATTTTTTTACTAATAATTTAAATATTTTGTCTTAATTACCTATCTTCACAAAAAAATCTACGGTAATTACGTAAAATTCCATCTAAACTTCGTATCTAAGCTTTAGGTAGTTATAATAATTACGATCGTAAATTATAACGACTTGGCCTTTTAAAGCATTTTACTATTTAATTTATTCACCCTGAACTTTTCAATAGACAGGCACTGCATTTCCGCCGCCTGTCGTGAAGGTAGATTGCATCCTCTACCGGATTTCCATACGTTTTACAACTAACGTACACACACAGAAATATTAAATTATGTCGGCAATAATAGAGTAAGAAAAACAATTAAAAAAGCTCTGATTCGTATCTGAGATACTACGTTACGATATATTATAACACCAAATGAATACAAAAATAGGTTTAAAACTCATGACGGTTAAATCTTCAAAAAGTAAAACGTAGTAAAACTTGTGATGATGTGATCTCGCAGCGACAGTCTCAAAATAATAAATAAAAAAAAAATTAAAAAGTTACTTTACGTATTAAACTTTTGAATTGCTTGCTCGATATAACACATCAGTAGTACTTTAAAACGCTCTATCTTAACGTTATTATGAGCAGATATAATAAGTGGTGATAGTAAACAAGTTAGCTATTTCTCCTCGAAGCGAGCGAACTCGTTTTACTTGTGGAAATAAACTTGAAACATTGAAAGGAATCTGAAAGAAAACAGTCGGCGGTAGCGAGGTTCGCCACATGTGAACCACAACAGCGTTTGTAGAAATGTTTTCGTTTTACGGTCAAGACTAGGTATCGTTTTGTGCAATCTCGCCATTTTCCCGCCGAGGACGAAGTTCGCTAATGTTTTTCCGAGTAAAGTAATATTGGTGGAACGCGAAAATGTTCTAAAGTAGACTTTTATTGGCATTCTGTTAGTTTTGTCAGCTTCAGTCGAAATTAACTTTAATAAATAAAAGAAAAAATGCAACTCTTCATTCGTGCACTACGAGTATGAGACATTCTAGCTTTTATCTACTGCCCTATCCTATAAAGATTTTGACAAAAATGTCAGTTTCTACTAAGTATGTATGTAAGCCTGTTACGAACTATGATGATTTTAGTGTTTAAGACAGCCATTAGAAAAAATGGATCACGTCTTCTAGTCTCTATCTTTAATAAATGGAGTAGGTAAAGTGTACTGAATTAATATTTAATCAAAAATATGATATCCAATAATATATTACACAGAGATATAAAAATTTTGTAGAGTCCACTGGCGGTTGTTGGAAAAGATTTTTTTACTTTCCATCTTGATTTATTATTACTGATAAGATAGCTGAATACTAATGGGTAATTTAAATTAGCATACTAGCATGCTCAGTAGATATATCTTTTAATTTATAAAAATAATTACAAATCTTAACCTTGTGTAAATTAAGTTGAACCTTGTAATAAGTGTTGTAGTTAATTTACTAGAGAAAATATGTAGGAATGACAAGATACTGTTATCAATTACGGCGCCATATGAAATCCACAATAGAGATAAATATTTATATTCGTGTAATATACAAAAGAAAATAAGTGTAGTAATAATGTCACAAGATAGAAGTAGATTAAGATTAAATGCTTATTGTTCCGAGAAATCGATAGGACGTCGCAGAATAAAATGTAACACTTATGACAGATATTGTAGGTCAATAAGATGCATGAGTAAGTGAGAACACATCTTCGCTATCAGGTGGATTTGTACAATTTGTACACTTATCTTACGTCTAAGTCTCTTAATTGAAAATATATTTTTCAAAACCACATTTAATTTAGTCCCATATAAAAATTCATCTAAAAATTTCACTGCTCAATTATATACATATAGGTACGTTTCTGTATATATAGATATGTAGGTATCGCGTAGTACAATTGACAAATACAAAGACAATTTATTGTATTTATTTATTTACTAAAACATTGATTATCTCCTTACAAGTATAAACCTAATACAAAAGAAAGGTCTTACAAACTAAAATATTATTACCTAAATTAATTTACTATGTAAATAACTATTACGTATTGTAACATGCATTTATTTAGGGATCTATATAGGTATTATCGAGTTACGTGGAGACAAACGGCTACCTATAATGTATTATTCAGAAATCTGTATATCTATCAATACATACTTGTAGCTATTCCTTAATATAGTGGTTTGTTAAGAATGTGGATTTCTGTTAACCAAGCGACCTCGTATTACCGTATTACGGGTTTGAAATAAAGTTAGAATTTATAGAGCATCATGTCCCAAATAATTAACTAGATCGGAATTTGAGTTTAGATTCAGGTCATTTCATAATTACTGTCTAACCCAAATTCACTGTGTTGTAGCCTTCCACTCTACATATTTCCAACGGAAAATAATACGTATCGAATGATTGTAGGTAATATACTAATATAATATACCTACATATTTTTAGTGTATAATATAAATCCTAATATGTATTACAATATTTAATGTACTTTTAAGAGTAAATAGGTAGGTACTAATCTGTATTTAGATTAGGTACTAGAGGTAAAAAGTTTTTAAAGTTCTTTCTCAACTAGGATTTAAAAAGACTTAGGTACTTTGCAAAATATTAAGCTTTGGAAGGCTATTTTCGGTGTGCAGTTAAATGTCCATCTTTTTAAACCAAATATCAATCAGCAGCGAATACATGAAAATAATAATTTCACACATTCATAATTCCATACTAGGATAGGTACCCTGTGTCGTGGATAGAAAGCTAAAAATACATACAGAACTGAAGCTAAAATTACGACAGAAATTCAGATTCTTCATTTACACTACCATTCTGGCAATCGAATCCAGGGCCGATTGCGCCATTACGATAAAGTCACCTCAGTAATGTAATACAATAAGGAGTTCAGAAATAGACCTAACATTTCGCTAAGTCGTCATTGCGGGATTAGGTACCTAGCAACCTACTGGGTATATTGACACTCCGGATCAGTTATGAAATCCTTCTCATGAGAAATGAATCAGGCTCGTGAACGCAATTTCGACAAGCTCCGAATCGGTATGTCAGATATTACTGAAATAGGTATTCCTTTAGTTTATATTCATAGTCCAACCTTTATGACTGTATGGCTTCTTTACTATAATAATACGGGGAATAATTAATAGGTCGTCATGATTCATCAAGCCAATTTTAACATAGTCTAAACTAGATACTCTAGATCGATAATCTAGATACTATCTGGATTAACATAATTAATGTTAGAATTATCTAATTACCTAATTACTAACATCAAATAATACTTGTTTATTCTCTGAGTCTGATTCGCCAGACCCTTAAAAACTTCATCATCAGTGAAGTCATTCAGTGAAGGGATTAACTTTCGGTGCAATTTGACAATAATGCAGACGTATTCAGGCAATAGGAAACAAGTAAATTCGAACTTCCAACAACTGACTTTTAAAAGGAATCATTATTTTACAACTACAATAACTTGATCGAGTAGGAATCAAGGCATAAATCTCAGAAAACGTAGAAAACTCATGTGTAAAGGCTTAGTCATTCCAAGTGTTGCACTAACAAGATAAGGCGTCAGTCTCCTACCGTGAGGCTTCATTAAATCAGCTTACGATTTAGGATATTACTAAGAATATGTTTTGTAACATGGCGTTGAACAATACTTAGTAGAAATGCAAATACAAGTGATGGAGGATAGTATCTTTAAAACTGCAATGATTGATTCATTAGTCGCTCCCTTGGTTTCGGAAAACTTGTGCCGAAACGAAAGTAAAAAAAAGTAACCTATGTTACCTACCCCTTATGAAATCAGCTATCTGACCGAGAAAGTCCCGTCAAAATCAGTCCAGCTTTTCCAGAGGTTAGCCGGAACAAACAGTTAGACAGACAACAATTTTTAGATACCCTTATTTGGGTATATTTTATGTAACGAGTATATTGCGTATATTAAAAAGCGGTTATTTGTTATTTTATATATTAAAAACATATACTTCAATTTTATTTATTTTATTTGTATGGAATAATAATAGATTTGAGATTGGTCCTAAATGATCGACAAAATAATGCAACTGCTAGTGTGGTTGAAATGGGAATGGGTCCAATATCGCTCTGGAGGGCACATAAGCCGTCCTTACATTTGCTTTTAAGTAATGTAAAAATATGCATAAATTCAAAATAACAGGTATTTTTTAGGCGCTAATCTTAGTAATTATAATTATGTTATCTCATTATGTATTGTGTTTACTTAACATCTCGTCAAAATATGCCTTATTAACAGCCACATAGGTGATCCAATGAGATTTGCATATTGTTTGATTAATTAACTAAGAGTATCGTATCTACACTAATTGTGATACCTATCAGCATTTACTCAATACTCCTTTAACACAATAAATTGGATCACTTACGTACATTTGTACTAACAATAAATCTGTGATGACCCCAATTGGATTTAACACAATTACTTACACCAACTTACCTTTATGAATGCTTTCAAAATTAATTTTACTCATCTAAAACTCGGCAATTAGCACATTTGTACATCACAGATTTTCGCACATTATTATTAAAGAATTTTTGTCACACATTTCATGTTCATTTTGATGTTTTTCTTTTTGCATCTTAAGAAAAAATCAAATGTACCACGCGGTGTCGACGGTTATGGCGATGAGGTAATTCAACCCCTTAGGTCGAATGTGAGAAACCTATTTAACATGTAAAACATAACATAATTACTATTATGCCAAGTCATGTTCTAACCCTCGCACGTAGTATGAAAAATATCCAATTAGCATGTTTAGATACACCATACAACTTCACAACTGATTAGTTTGTTATTTTGCTTGCAAAATCACTTATTTCTGTGCTTTATCGATAGGAAACGCATGTTGCTTTAACCTATACGTATGTACTGTTAATAATCGGATTCATGTTTTGTAGGCTCCGTTCACATAGATATAGTATTGATCACATGTCCAATTGTTAGTCGACGTTGTTTATAAAATATAACACATAAATGTAGGCTAAGTTTTTCGAAAAAAGCGTAGTAGATATTTGTGTAGCAATAAAGCAAAATTTAAAAAAAAATCCTTGAATTAGGTAATATTAATTTTTATATTCGCTTTACTTTGTATGTGACTAATAGACTCTATCTACAAAACAATCACTTTTTCCAAAAAAACGTATTTAAAACTGCACAGTTTACCTAATACAGTGGTCGGCAAACTCATTAACCGAAGAGTGAAATATAAATATTACAACAATAAAAAACAATGCGAGCCAATTCTGCTTGTTTAGTAAATTTTTATCACACTAAAGTTATATACAAAATAAAACAAAATTTCTTTCTTAATGAATGTAGACGCGCGGCCGCGTGTCCAAGCCAAGTTCAAAACAAAATAAGAGCAATACTTATTATTGCGAACAATGTACTTGCATCTCCTTGGTTTTGATTAAATCAAGTTTGTACCTACTTGTTTTTTTTAATGAAATTATTATTGTGCCTTCCGTGCTTATTAGTGACAAAGCCGCACTTATGGAGCCAAAGAGCCACATGCAGTTCTGAAGCCGCACATTGCCGACCACTGACCTAAGACGTTGCATGTCTTATTCGTAACAGATTGCTGCAACCACTAGTAAATCTATCAGCCTTGGTTAATGCTAACAATATTTTAAACTCACCTTAAGGCTAAGGGTGTTAATGTAATGCATTCAAGGTACAACATATCGTGTCAGTCCAAGGGTGAATGAATGTGGGCCTTAACACTGATTTACACTATCTGACCTTGCACGTCATAGATCAATATATGACGTAGAACACCCCTAAGAGACTACAAAAACCAACACCAAAGAAATAGTCAATTACACAACAGTCCTTTTAAATTAATGATGCTATTGATTTGTTTGTCAATGGTTCATTCAAGTATTACAAAACAGTAGTCCAAGTACATGTTATTCTTCCCCCTTCATCAACTAAAAAGCTTACATTTAAACCTTAAAATCTTATTTAACATAATAAAACTTCTCTTTGGTGTTTATATGATACTTGAATGACTCTACATACAACCTAAAAATATTTAAAAGCCCTTAAAAATAAATTACTTTAGTCCTGTATTCATTAGGTAAACAATAATAAATTTAATAGGCACTATAATTTGATGAGTTACAATGGTTTCTAGGAGGAACGGAGCTACTAGGGATGGAATGCGCGGAGCTGATACAGACGCACATAATTTTCAAGAGTACACCTATAAGAAGATTACCCCATGTGATGTCTGTTCACAAGTTCTTAGAGGTAAGAATTACTTATATAATATTACTAGAACACAGCAAAAGTTTTTACGTAATATGTTTACTGTAACATTTTCTTGAATCCTTAGTTTTTCACATCGGCTACTTTCGACCTTGTACCTTTGTACCTTTAGTAAACGCCCATCACAATAGACAGCTTTTGCTATGACGGCGTTTCAATAACTCTAATACTTTAGCGCTCAATTGTAATCCCAAACCATAGGCGAGCCTTAGGTATTAAATACACCACACCACATAGTGTAAATCGATCCAGACGTTTAGACGGAGTTCAGTGACTAACACACGTACTCGTACGCTAGGTTTTGTATGTAATAGATATTGTGATAATTAATAGCACGTTGTTAACATACTACTGGCAAATCTATACATCATAATTATCTTCTGACATACGAGTAACAGCCTGCACATAATATACGGCAATACGAGTAGGTAACAGCAATTACACACATAGTCGAAGATAATTGAGACATATGTATTACTGGAAGTAATATATTCGGATCCGACGCTTGCAGTAATAAATAATTTTCTTATATGTATATTGATCTCAAAAGCATGAAAAAGCTCTGAAAAACCTATGTAAGTGTCTCGCAATTTGTATGCAATCTATGTGTTGTATGCAATCGTGTTTAGTTGATGAAATCTACAGAAGATGTAACTTGGCAATGTTTCATAGAAATAACATTCGTCCTTAAATATTATGTAGATCTTTTGTCGTAGATAGGTGAAAATATCCCTAATCCAAATTAAAAATACAAAGTAATCGTCGTGGCACGACTGAAATTGCGTCTCAGTTGAAATATTGCAATTATAATAAAACAAGAAAACTGAAGCATGATAAATTACGCTTTACTACGGTAAGAAAATGGTTAATGAATAAGGGATAGAGACAAAAATTCTGTAGGTACTTGGCAGTCTTTATAGTGTTAATTTAAGAATAATTTTCATACCATTTTCATTGCGGCCTCGGGCCTGTAATATTAATCAAGAGGCTAATCTAATACGGAGGAGAGTCAATTTAGAATACATTTTCCTCTACTGAATTTGTGGGCAAAGAAATTTCTCAGTAATAAGTAGGTAAGCGCTCATTGCTTGGCGGCTTAAGCAACTGCGGGTGTGTTCGAATAAGTAGATGAGTGACCGCTATAAATTGGCATAATTTCTTAGGCACAGAACTCTGGTGGTTACCTACATAGTATGCAGACACATTACATTGTTAAGTGGCTATTTGTGTTTGAAATTTTCGAAGTGCATTTATTTAAAAAATTGTCTGTCTATACTTTTCATTGCACGTGACTATGATGCCCGGATACGGAACCCTTCATTTACAAAACAGACTGACTGTTTCAGTTTTATTCGTATATTCGTGTTGAGCTTGGGAAGTCATTGCAAGCTGACATGACATCGACCAATTTCTGAATACACAGACAAATGGATACCTAGTTCGTGCCTAGTACGACTCGTACCTACATTAGACTCGTCGTTCACACAATCATGGCATAGAATGGTTAGAATCGCGGCACCGAATACCAAGATATAGCTGGATTTAATGAAAAATGGATTCATGTTTCATCAATCAATTCTTATATGTATAAATAGATATCTACTATTATTACTAGATTTTAAAGTAAATTTTCTCAGCAATTTGGGGCCCCCGCGAAGTATGTGGCCCTTGATCAGGGCCCGTGTGTCCTTATGGTAAAGATAAAACTGCCTTTTTTCAATGTGTAGATATAAATTATAACAAAGTAAGGAATCCAGCTTTAAATGTTAAGATTTTATCATATTGTAAAAATATTTTTCCGAAAGAAAAGTTTCTTATTTCACTTTATGGTTTTTAATACCTCGTCGAATAATATAAATAGAACAGAAAATACTTCTGAAAAATTTATTTAGTTCACTAAAACTGAATTTTAATCGGTACGTACCGCAAAGTTTCAGAACTTTTTGTGTCTATACCGATTTAGGCCACCGAATACAGTGAGGTGACTTGTAACAATGAAGGATTATAATCTGAAACACGCAGTCCCTAAAATTAATTGCAGTGAAAATCGGGGCTTGTCATTAAGCCTTATCATTTAGCCACGAAATCGTTCTCTTTTGTTATTTTAGTTCGAATAAATAACAACTGAACCAATTTAAAACAAAATACGGATTCGTAAAATAAAGCCTTTGAATTAAGTTTTATATTGTTAGGTACAGTAGGTAAACTTTTTCTGATTAGGAATATAGACGTATGTAATACATCGTAAATGTTACAACTTACTTATCAACAGGTAGTCAAACATTAAAGTATAAAAAATGCTGGTACGTGGAGTCTCAACGTGTAGATTAAGATCATAAGTACCGTTACATGACACTGAATCTACAGTGTTTTCCATGAGATTATTGTCACTCATCTTAATTATACCGCCACTAAACTTCCAAGAGTTATTACTCTTGAAAAAAAAACAATACTAATTGATACTAAAATGCACATTCGTCTTCATTTCCTCCACTCACTGATCACTCATCTTACTATAGGTATCCCAACCCAAAAATCAAGTGGGTAATTTTATTCTTTACCATTGCTACAAACTATAAATCAAATTAATCGTTTTTGGGGTCTGAGAACGGGAATGGAAGCCGACGGGAATAACCCGCTCTCTTTCTAGTTTGAAATTGGCCCCTTATTTGACATGTTTGTTTTAGGTCATACTCGCCAAGGGCTGCGCTGTCGACTATGTAAGATGAACGTACATACTGACTGCATGCCACAAGTAGGCAAATGTCAGACCAAATCTCGCCTCCTACGTAGACAGAAAAGCACCTCTGAAATAGAATCCCACAGAGTTCAAGAACTCCCTTACGACGAAGAGAGTAAGTTATTGTTCACTCATATTATTCTTGCAGTGAAATATTTTTTAAGACAACTTAGGTATCTATTTGAGATTATATGAAATTAATAAGTTTATTATCCATGAGTGGAATTGGTATGGGAAGGTGGTTGCCAACTTTTCCACAGAAATAATTTCATTACCTATATTGTCTAATATTACCGACTTAACATCTGATGAACTTTCAATACTTTATTCTTGACTACAATAAAATTTTAAATATACACATTAACATTCATATTTCTTTCCATTTAACGCTGATTTAACAAATGTTTACATTTTGGTAAGTTACATGTATCTACACATAAGTGATGTATCGTTTATTCCAGCACGGTAAACAAGGTATTTCCATGACAAAATTTATTAGCAAAAGTCTAATTAAGGAGCGCCCAACTATTTAGTACAGACTTGCTTTCTCATGGCCGCAATCAATTTACATATTTTATAAGGATTTTTTTTCTATTTATACCGTCAATTTAGGTAAAAGATTAATGACACAGAACGAAGCTTGCTACTGTAATACACACAAAATTACAACGCTACTCAGCACAAAGTAAATACACAGTCCAAAGCTATATTGACGTTGTTCAGGCACAGAGGACGGTTGGCTGCCAGGACAAAGACTCACCAGGATCTCTTTCAAGGGATCCGTCGAGTTCGATGATGATTTCGATAGCTACTATGACGAGGGTACAGTATATGTCAGGAGTGATCCCCGTGCACCTTTCCGAAGTCCGGCATTCGACAAAACTAACATTTCGATTTCACGGCAGACCCTGAACAGATTTTACTTCCAGAATCACTACTACTAACATTGGATTCAAACCCAAACTCTAAACCTGTCGCGTTACATACCTACCGATCACTGTCGTGACCGCGAAAGAATCTAACGTTTCGCTCGATACTCAGAGGAGGAAGTGGATCAGACCTACCAAGTTCTGAAGCGGGCCAACGAAATAGCGAAGCC
>LGAG01000232.1:597462-632416 GCA_001278395.1 Lerema accius
TTACAAAAATTTACGAACTGCCAGATAGGTAGGCTAAGTAAGATTGGTAGAATTAATGGTTTAACTAGCCGATTTCTTTTACATATTATATCTATCGTTAACTAGCGCTAAGAGATCATACTTAATAATAATACTTGAAATGTGATCTTTGGTTTTAGTAAATCGGAACACTTCTGGCTTTCGAAATTTTTTAACTTTGATAATCTCAGACTATCAATTTATCAAACATTATTGACCGCATTACGATATATTAAATTACATGTTGCAATTAGTAATCGAATTCAAAACCGAGATATACTAAGTAATACTAACTTATAACATTATAGGTAATAATTATAGTCTAAATTTAAATGTACGTAATTAATCGATGCTTCTCGGTCAATCACATGAATTCACTCAATTGATAAGCCGTCTGGGTACACATGTGCATCCAGCTTAAATTAATTATGTATTATTAGTGTTATTACAGATTTTGAAGCCTAGGTACAACTTAATTTAATAGCCACCAACATTTTGGAGACGTTGCGAAAGATAATTTGAAGGCAAAATACATGCTAAGTGATTGCAAATAATGAAAACACCACACATACTTAGTTGCCAACCCAATTTTATCTTTTAATAAACAACGAATCAAACGTGTCGCATCAAACTTACATTATTACTTCTAAATAGACATAAAATTTGCGTCCAACAATACGGAGGCCGCGATGACACAGATTTCAAGTTACAACTGCTCATACTTTATATTCAATGATATATCCATTATTCAGTGTTAAACATACGTTACACAAATATGTAGTTCATGCGACAAACTATGGACTCACTCAAATCTTAAAAGGATGATATTTTTTAGACTATGCCGTCCCGTTTTAGGGCATTTCGGGGCCCTCGTGCACACCAATTTGGAGCCCCGTTGGAAAATAATGAGTAACTAATTATAACCCTGTCCGGAACCGTTATTTCCTGCAAACATTGTTAATTTTAACTCGAAATTCAAATTCTGTCTTTCGCTATAGGTAGATTTTGTCAGTTCAGGGCCAATGTACACCAAAAACAAAGTAACTGATAAACGATTTGCCGGTCAAGATAGAACAGAAAAGAACGATAGAGCTCTTTAGCCCCAGCTGAAATACGACAAAATATTATTTGCCAGCTCGCCCAAGCAAGAAGGGCAGACTGAAGGGAAATATAAAACTAGTAATAATACGAATGTCTTAATAATAATATTGGTAATATAATCCTTACGAGAAGCCCTACCAGCTAGCCAGGAGTCCGGCTTCAGCCGCTGCATATAAAACCCTGGTCTACCTGTATAGTTCTTTAATCTATTACTTTCTAACTGTATTCTATGCCGCCCCAATACTGCTAAAATTTTAAGAGAAATTTCTTACTGTTAAATATCTAAACGTAGACACGTTAGACCTATCATTAAGTCTGTCTTTTACGTAATTATTACGTAGATAATAAACTGGCTGCTTATTAAGAATATATTAACTTAATGTCTGCGATCCAAATTAGAGCTTTATAAAAAATTTCATTCGTCTACACATCTATAATTTTGGTTGCAACTGCCAACGCCAATAATATCCGTAACTAAACAAATGTCTTGCTACGGTAGCTTTACTACCTAGCTATATTTACGCGCATAGTTTTGGGTAACTGTTTAAAGCGAAACATCTGCCTTGTTCCCCTCTGTCGACCCTCAGGCCACGTGCGCCGCAGCAGGGGTGGCTATTCTAAATAATAAAGAGCGCACCCTAAATGTACGCATTCCAAACAAAATATAAACTGATGATCGTTTATCCAAATTAAACCTTACGCCGTCCTCCTAAAATCCATTATCAAATAATGGCTGCATTAACCGAAATGTGTTATTATTTATAACGCAAAGAATGTGTGAGTTCCATCATGTGACTTTCTTTTTTGGTACTTGCAGGTGATACATTTTAGTATACGTGAGTTTCGATGTAGAACATCTTTGTCAGTAAAATTTTTGTTGGAGAAAGAAAGAAGAAAAGAAAACAATCGATGCGTTTATTACTTAAGTAACTTCATATCATTAATAAGCTTGTCTATATAATCTAACGATATCTGCTACTTAGTTAATTATTGCCAAAGTAAAAAATATAAAAAAATACGGATATCGAGGGATCAACATGTCATTTGCTACTTTAAACTTCTCTTTAGTATAATGGTTTTCTTGTGTTTAAAAAAGAGAGACAAAGAATAATTGCCTTTAGTACATTTTGAAGTCCCATTCTTATTAAATTATTTATTCTTCTCCTTTATTCTCATTCTTATATCTTTATCTATGTAATTAAGTTGGTGCTTATAATGTAGAGTTAAACTTTGTTTTTCATAATCATATCGGCTCGGCTCAATGTTTTTCGTATAAATTCCATAAGAGCAGTAAAGGTCTACGATACATAATAACTAGTTCCTGTTCCGCTGTTAGTCGGCGTGACCATTCGAAGAGGTATGTGTATGTGTCGAATGATCTATTCTATGCGCATTGACCGGCATACCATCCAATGTAGGGTGACCACACATTACTTCAGGACAAAATGAGGAATAATTACCTAGTTTTGATGACGACCTCGTAGCCTAGTTGGTAGTGATTAGTGACCCTGTCTGCGAAGCGAGGATCCCGGGTTCGATTCCCGGCCAGGCAGATATTTATGTGACAGATAAAATGTTTGTTCCCGGGTCATGGGTGTTACTGATGTGTTATTTACTGCGGGGCTATGAGTGTGTTAGCATCTATTTATTTATTATTAAATATAATTTTGATGTATACTATACAGAATTGTTTATTGAATGATATTTTTGTTGCAATTTTGCAGTTGGGCTGAATGCATTTAATACATAATTTTCAATTAAACCAAATGAAAAAAAAAATATTTTTTTCGCCAATAAAAGTTAACCTATACCTATTAATGGCATAAAGATCGAACCCATACTATGTAGAAACTGTACCTAAAAGAAGATGATGGTGTTTTGAATTAGGTAACAAAAAAGAATTTCTAAATCAAGATTACCTAATAAAATTTAAAATACTATAAAATTAATTCTTTGTCAAATTGACTATGGCGTTTATTAGTTTTTTTTACTCATAACTGCAAAGTAACAATTTGTCAAGTATACAACATAAAGTGAATACGACTTCATTAAAGTTATTCGAAAGTTACTCAATATAGTACATACTATATCATCATCGGTTAGGTTTTAAAAACAGAACTATCCTCTCGAATTCGTGTGTAAAGGACACTCTAACTGCAGGTAGGTACTCGTGACTTCGCCTCGGGCGAGAAAAATTCTATAATGGTTAATGTACCAAATTCCACATCATTAACGTGGCCGTGCTACGCTTATCGTATCGTAATAGACACAATAATACCGGCTATAAATAAATACTACTGTTACTTTAAAACATTATTGTTAAAAATGTCTAAATAATGTGTTTAGCTGTAAAGAGCATTATAGTCAAAACAAGAGAACAGAGAATAAGAGGGGTCTTAAGTAAGTTGTAGGTTTTTAACATAAAATTTAAATTGAAAAAAAAAAGTTTTTTTTTTTTTAAGATTTATCTCTTTGAATTACTGATAGTAGCATTTGTTTTACTGTTCTTTTTTAATATTAAGTCATTATTGCCAACAAATTTTTGGGTAAATTAATAGGTACCTATAAACATTTTACAAAATACATTAATTTTCTTCCGTTTGTGTTTGATCGATAGTCTTTTATTTATAATCAAATACGAAGTAATATTTGATGTTTTACATCATAGATATAGATATCTTACATTTTCTCGTGTGAATGTGTTGTTTGACCCCTCTACTGCGCGCTCTGCTCGCTCTTTGTGAGAACGCGCGACAGTCTCAATTTTTTGTTCTACACATTCCACAGATTCCTCGTCTGTTATTAGTACAATTACTTAGATTCTAAAGCCAGTTTTAAAGCAACAAATATGCATCAAATAAATAATCTATTAATTGATTATGATTAGCTATTTAGGTTGTAGAGCGTGTTGAAGAAGTTATTCGAAAAATATTATCCTGCTTCGAGTGTAATCGGGTAAAAAATTAAGACATCCTGCAACGTTTATATTTTTGCAATGGTAATATAAAATATGAAGTTTAGAAGTCTGCGATAAGTGACCTATAGTTTTAGGTAATACAATACAAAGTGTGAAAATATTGAAACTTATTTAATAAAATCGCGTTTTATGAACAATAAAGTGTTCATACTTGACCTAGATGCATCCCAATATTGCTATGGAGCTATGGGTGCGTGCGGTGCGCTACTAAATCATCGAGATTGAGAACGCAGTGAGTGGCAGGTATTTATGTCGGCATAATCAAATGGGAATGTCACATTTTGCCGAACTGGCAGCGCACGTTTGATCGGCGATACAGAGATTGGCTGAGTTCCCGCGGGCCGGTATGCACGGCTGTTTGAGCGGTTTCACAACACTCTTTGTTTGATCATCTGACCGTTCATACTTCATACTACTTTATATGATACCCCAGAACAGAAAATGGAAGTAGTAAGGGACGCGGAACATCGGCTAACAATAAGCGTAGCGCCGCATACTTGATCGCGATTGACGCTGTTTATTTGACATTTGACTAGACTGTTCGAATATTATGTTGATTTAACTGGATTTAAGCCTCATTTTAAAACATCAACAGTCGCAAAATAAAATAGAAATATAACGTGTATAGCTACGCAGTGATAACCTATAGTCAAAAACTAACAACCGTAATATTGTATGTTTTTCATTTGTTAGAGAGTAATTCGATTATAATAATTTATTTATTTGTGTTTATTTAGCTATAGAGCGATTCCCATACTAATCAAGACATTTAGCGTTTGTACTTGGCTTTATTCTGTGGTTCACACTTCATATTCATCCACAGACGAGTAGTATCGGCGCACCGCGTAACGCTCGCGCGGTTTGGCGCACGTCTGTCCACTGTCTAGCCGTTTACGCGGCTTGAGGAATTTCCGCCGGTTCGGAATTTGCATACCTCTCCGCCTTCTGATTACAGCGACATATCATTCCCGAGCCAAATATTTTTATGGCCGCACATGGCCGTGTTGAACTCTTTGAACGATGTATGCAGACTCTGTTATTGTTCGATGTTATTATTTGAGTTTCGTACCCTCGGTTATGGTTTTATAAACAGATCTTAATGATACACACTGATATAGGTTAAGTCAGACGCAGCCTCGAGTCGAGATGTCTAAGTAATATCCTATAAGTTATAACGTCTTATAGGAACGAGTACCGAGCAATTTGCGAAGCGAGGAAGTCCATTTGTTAAGAAAGTAAAGGATATTGTAGCATTTCTACGTAAATATTTCACGATCTTTTTTTATATAATCTATGACTTCAATAATAATGGATTTCTTATCTGTTTTCAGTGTTTTAATGGAGAAGGTAGAATCAGCTCTGGACGTCCTATCCCGTGCAGCGACAATGGTGCAACCGTGCGCGGCGTATCCGGCCAGTGATTCAGATGGCTTTGGTAAATATACTTTTGATATCGTATTCGAATGTGCCTAACTATATAGTCCTTTTGAAAATAACTCAGAGGTATTTTAATTCTTTTTGGTTTTAGATAAATATATTTTTAGTGTTAATGTTAGTGATCCTGTGACTAATCCTTTAAAAAATGTAAAATTTTTAATAGCTCCCCTGTTAAAATTGCGTTTTGTGGGTTACTACATTGTACGTGGAAGGGGTCAAAATATTTATCTTTGCATTACCTATCCTTATATATAGGTCAGCTGAGCTATAAGCTTTATTAGTTCTTATGATTTAGTTTTATTGAAATTTTTAGTTAGTCTAGTCTACGATCAGGTACAGATAGAACGTATAAGTAGAACGATTATTATTAGCAAGTAATGTTCGTGTCAAAATTATAAAGCAATAAAAAGCCTTTTATAAATCGCCGAATCGTCTAGGAATTCAGTGTCCGGCGTTACAACAGTCCATAGTATGATATTGTATGGCGTGCGGCCTTGTAGGCGGGTCGCATTCCAGCTTCCAGATGACATTGTTTCATCGTCATCGTTATAGTATCGAGGCACACACACATACATACACATTGTTGTTGCATAAAATAGGTCGGTAGTTTTTACAATATATTTCCTTGTTCACTGGTAGACCCACGAGATATACTTAGACTTACATATATTATTACATTAACCCAATGAATGTACGAAACTAATACGGGAGGAACAATACCGTACGATTTCGACTCAGTTTAGATGTGCAATTCTTAAAAAAAATGGTTTTACCCATTTTAACTTCACATCTATAATTAAAATGATCCTGATAAAACATACCCTATGTCTAAAACTAAAAGTTTCTTAGTCTTTATTTTTAGTCAAAACAGTATATTGGTTACGTTCGTAAATTAAAGCAAAAACACATCAACAAAAAATGTTGTTGGGATTGATGTGGAGAAGCTGCCTGCAAAGGGTGATGCGCTAATTAAAATTAACCCTGTATATATCCTACTAATATTATAAATGTGAAAGTTTGTAAAGATGTTTGGATATTTGGATGTTTGGATGTTTGTCCCTCCTTCACGGTCTAACCGTTGAACGGATTAAGCTGAAACTTGGTACACAGATAGGTTGCATCCAGGAATAGGACATAGGATACATTTTATCCCGATTATAGGTTCCCTTGGGACGAAATCAATATTTTGTTTATCGACTTTTCCGCGGGCGGAGCCGCGGGCATCGTCTAGTACACAATAATTCTGGCAACACTTGATTATGCTTAGGCTTTTAAGTATTACGTAAATAGTATAGTATTACTTAGTTATTTACCTTTATTTTGGAGTGAGTATAGACAAACACGATTACAATTGTGTTACATTATAATATTTACCTACTAACGAAGATGATGTAAATGTTTGTGCTTTAGCTAAATTAATATTTTTTTCACTGAAATCTATAATTACAAACAAGAATCATAAAAATTATAATTTGTTCCGTATCTTTACGCTACAAAAACAAATCAAACGTCATAATTTATTATTCTCGTAAAAAAATCGTTTTTATCAAGTTTTTATTTTTATATAAACAGGGCTAAGAGATTTCGTAAATTATAAAAAAAAAAAAATTAAACATGCAAAAAATCAATATACGGTTATAGTTAATGTATGGGAATATTATTAGGTGCGGAAAAACGACGCTGTTTTAAAGCATTTGGCGTGAACGCTAACAAAAAATAATTTTTCTGAAGTTATCTAGTTTGCCATTATGGGATTGGGATCAGTATTATTATATTATTTAAACCTGCTTAAATGTGGTCAAAAAATTTAATGTTAATTTCCCGAAACCAACCTATTTAGCAATATAAAACTCGTTTGTAATTTAAACGCTAGGAGAGGAGACACAAGCCCCTCTAACAATGGAGATCATTGTTGATGAGAACTGGTTCCGCGATACTGTCCGCATGTGGTTTCAAATATGCCGTCCGCAAGCCACTCTCTGTATACTAAAGTATATTACGTCTAATCCGAAAAAATCTAGTACCTTAATTAGAGATGTATTAGCCAAAACAAACGCAAAAATAAACAGTCTATAAATTCTATATAAGGTAAGGTGGGGTAAGACTAACACACGGAGCAGGACTAACACTGTCTATTATCTCGATATGCACTTGAAGAAACGACATGTGTGTGTTTTAGCCGAGAACATTTACGTTTGTTCTATCTTACAGACTGGAAGAATTTCGTATTTAAGCTATACGTATCGAGATAATAGACAGTGTTAGTCTTGCCCCGTGTGTTAGTCTTACCCCACCTTACCTTATATATTTTCATAACATCAATTGCGTATATAGACATCGTCAATTTTTTATATACCTTCCATATACAAACAGGGATCAGTTACAGTTTTAATAGTTAGACCTCTTTAGGTGTAATTAATTAAGGATACTGAAGTGATACAATACGTGGTGGATTATCTCTCCTGCAGACCTTAGTAAGTTCATTACACTTGTTTTTAGATAGGAACTGTCGCTCAGTACCAGACTATTGTTCATTGTTGAATGTAACTAGTTTATCGACTGTAAGATTTGACCGTACTTCCTTGCCTACAGTGGCCATGACGATTCAGTACGCACTTTTGTTTTTGATAATTTTAATGTAAAAATCGTCAGGCTAAGATGACAATATTCTTCTAGAAAGACCTGCTGAATAATCTTGAGTACCGGTCGCTGTCAAACTGTAAATACACTATCATACCAGCAACTGATGGCGAATTAAAAATTAAAAAAAAGTTTCTCTAAAAGTCTCGCGATGAATTAAAATTAAATTAAATGCTTTCTCTGTTACGGGTTGTATGGCCATCGACAATAATACGTCACAAATGTCCCTCAGAACGAACATCTTAGAATAAGCGGAACTGCTACATGCACAGGCTACATGTCACCAAACGCCATCTGCAACTTTTTAAGTTTTTGCCTAAAAATAATAATATATGCCTTAACTAACTATCAAAAAATATGTATCTCTTCAATCAGATGAAATAGGTAAAGGGTCGTTGAGTTTGACATTTTGTTATACTTACAACTAACCTTTTGCCGTCGTAATATCCTTTGGAATATGAATATTTGGGCATTGTAGTAGATTTTACGTACAATCTGCGTACTTCCTCAGACACGGAAGGTATATGACCATCACGGTGCGCAGTTTTTACGAATGTCTCGCGCGTTCGACCGACACGTCCGGGTGGCTACCAGTTCCACCTTTCAAAACCCATCCTAACTGATTGATCACAATGTTAAACAGTAGCTCATCTTTATTTACTGACTTCGGTAGCTTTTGTTCTGAAATTTCTCTAATAGCAGCGCTACTTATAACATTGCTGTCTAGTAAATCATGTTGTCAAAAATAAATGTAGTGTCCAATTAACTTGATGGAGGAAGAAACACGAATTTCTGTGTCTAGTTAAAAATTTGGAGACTTTAATTTTGAAAACATTGTTTATATTGTATTAATATGTTCATTTAAATCAGCACAAATAGTTTTTGTTATAACAGCTGCATGCATACTCAAAACGACGAATACACATAGTGAAGTAAGTAAATTAGATTCAGATGGCACTGATATGCAAGATGACGAGCAGTTTTAATATTTTATTATTTAATCAATTTACAGAATCAAAAAAGTAGTTGGAAAAATAAACGAGTATTTTTAAACTGAATAAAAACTGTTAATTAGTTGCTTACGCAGTTAACATGATATTAAATCTAGAGATACAGATTTCAGAAGTAGGGTTTTCTATTACTATTGACGACCAAATCCAAATTCTGTTATATAAATATTTATTTCCTTTACCGCTTTTGTAATTTGTCCAATGACTGACTTTGCTGTAATTCACATCTTTATAGGGAACTAAAATTATGTATCCTAATATTCTCATTACTGATAACAAACTAGCTTACTAATACTAAGCATTATAGTTATGGGCATAAATTGTCTGGCTTCGAGGTTAGTTGTTATCCTTATGGTTATTGTAAAGGCTAACTTTCACCATTATTCCTTACTATATATTATCTATAATATTATCATCTTTATCTTTTATGATACATATACATACATTTAGATTACGCTCAGGATACAAGCCTAATATTTAACGCAGTAACCACGTCCCTCCCGTCTTAAAAGTAATTCGTACCGATGACAGATGTTTCACCTCGAAGTGGTATGGAAGCGAGTGAAACCAATCCTTTCTCGCAATGAGATCCAGAATGACTTTGAGTTGTGGATATTTCGGGAGAGACATACCTGCCAAAATATAACACTGCACCGGAAATGCATGTTTCAGTGTCCCACAAATATGACGTCTTGTTGGTGTTCAGTAATCAGATTACACCGTGGAAATTCACTTAAGAACCATCAACAATGTTTTGTATAGCACAACAATTTATTGTATTATTTATTAATTGTTAATTCGTCGTAGGTGTAAGAGCCCTCCAGGAATTTTTAATTACCAGATCAATTTTATTATTTAAGATTTTTTGCATACCTTTTGTACACCTTGCTTGATGTGAGGCTGGAGTGTGTGCCTTTCTATAGGACATGCCTGCCTTTGTGAGCTTATCCCCTTTGCTTGTCCTTTTTCTTTTCCTTTAAATCTCAAACTAGCCAGATATTTATTACTTTAACATTCAAATGTTATGATTCATTATTGAATTTTGAAATCGAATTTTCATCACTTAAAGTTATAATAGGTAGTTCGTTTCTTTTGATTGACAAGCTCGTAAAGATTAAATTGACACTATGGTACTATGTATAGCTTACTTAAACAATGATTGTAACATTCGAGAAAGTCCCCGTCCTCGGTTAAATTGCAGTAAAGACATTCCGTCCATCATTTTCGCCGACCCACATCCACTAGCTATCCGGCTTATATTACAGAAACATCCGCATACCAACTGCCAATAGTTTCACGTGTTGTTGCCATACCAATGTGTTCTAACGATGAACTCCATCAGAACACTACGACATTCCTTCAATAAGCGTTTATGATAATCATAATCACCCAATTTACATTGACGGACATTCAAGATATATTTTTTGTTTCGATAATTATTAGTAGTATCATTTTAAATTACACGACTTTTATTAAATTAGTTCTAAATTCTTAATTATGTTTAAATTCTTTTATTTCTTCTTTATGCATATCTGTGTGAGACATATTCGTGCTACTTATTTTTATTTATAAGTTGTGCCTTATTGTTAACTTACTTTTGATGTTTGTTCATACAAATTCTTACAACGAAATAATTACATCGATTGCCTTCAAGTACGATAAATTCCTCGCCAACCGTGCTACGAACGTGAACAGCTTATTGACGTTCGTAATAATAATAAAATTGCTCTCAGTTCGATCGAAGGTATGCATTCATTATCCTAATCAGAACGGTCACGCAATCTTCATGATGTGTTCTTGTTATTGGTTGTTTACAAACAATGGTTGGAGCGCGAATAATTATGCAACTCGATGACAGCTGCGCGGACGCACGCGGCGTCGCCACTCGCCACTTACTTTCGTTGCTTTGCGTGTGACAAACGGCTAGAGAAAGCGCTCAGGAATTTGGCCAGACCAACGCTGCAGCGCCACTGGCGACCACGCCGAATGATGTCAATACTGCAGTTGCCTTCTATTACCACTAGGGTTGCCAGATTTTGTCTTGATTCTCCCGAGACTTATATTCAAGTCCCGACAAAATACAAAATATTCCGAGAAACAGCCTCTCGTTGAACAAATATTTTGGTATTTTTTATCTGGCAACCCTTAGTATTTGTAAGACACTAGCGCCACCTGGTACGGTTCTAGGCAACTTTACCATTTCTGCAATCTGATCACCAAGGAAACTAATAGATGTACCTATAATGATTATGATGCTTCAAACATCTTCAACTGTTTAACAACTGTCAAGCATGTTTGGGTTATTGTGCCGAATTTCGTCTGATCGAAACCGCTTGTTCTCCACAAACGCAATGTATGATATTCAGTACACGTTGCGACCGGACATGGCATTTATAAGTAGCGTCATAGGGGTGAATATGGCATGAGACTAAGACATCCGGATCGCTCAGCGTGTTACGGTTTCGAAAAGAATGCTGAATGTAGGTTGCGTTGCCGACTACAGTTACGAACTGTCTTAGGAATGCAATAGTTTATCGGTATTGTCAAAACATGTATTCACCATCAACTCCATAATTATAACATGTTATTACTTATGAAATATTTGATCACGTGCGTGAAATTTCATCGCCTTTGAATATAGTAAATACCGGGTCTCCATCTTCGGCTAAAACGTACCTACTAGACAAGATCGTAAACATTTTATAGGCTCAACATTTCATTCTTATTATAGCAATTAGATAAGCAGAAATAATACGTACGTCTTATTACCGTTCCTAACTGCCTAATAAATACTTAACTAACCAGCATATAATGGCTCGATTGATTAAATTACCCAAACGACAACTAGCAATTTTGCTTGACGTTAAAAAGATGAACATGTCATTGAAAACTTCGCGGGCAAAAAGTAAATGGAATAATGAAAACTAATCGTCTCTGTCACAGCATTCCAAACATTGAACATTCTGATACCGACCGTGACATAAATGTTGAGTTTGGCGAAATTAAAATTATTGATTGGTATTTCAATTAATGAACTGGAAAAAGTTTTGGAATTAAATGTGGAAATTAACTGACCCTTATACTTCTTTATTAATAAATTAACTTTTTTAATATCTTATCTCTTCTCTAGGTTTATAAGATTAATTATCCTACTAATAATGCTGTTAAGCTTTTGAAATATTTCATAGAAGGTGTATTCCTCTATCAGTAGATAATTAAATTGTTCCTTTATTAAACATTGTAATTATTACTAAAAAAATGCATTTTTGTAAATAAAATAATATAGGTCCAACAGATCTTTTAATTCAAAGTAACATTATTTGACACGCATTGAATAATTAATAAGTTGTGCATTAAATATTTTTTTCTGAAAAACTACGTAAAAAGGTGTGCGTGCGTTGTCAGAATTCGTTAAAGGAATCCCGATCACAGTGAAGTCATCGGATGGAGTAGAATTTCTAATGGCAACGGATTCCATTTCGTTGGCAGCCAAGCGAGATCAGCTATTCCAGCTATTCGGGCCGTCTCGTGTATTGTCTCAATGATCTAACTGACATTGCTAATGAAAAGTACGCGTGTGTATCGTTCTCAATGCATTTAACTCTTATATTTATAACTGATTGTATTAAGCTTCTTTGTATGATTATGTGACACTGTCGGTACAGAAAGTGCCTTTTATGTTTTGCTAAGCTGATCATAACTTTTAAAGATTTAAACAGCAAATATAGCTCTACCTAAAGACATTTAAAAGATAATAATAATAATTATACGAAACAGCAATCTTTACTTTACTGAAGTAGTAAATACTGTACATAATTCTAATTTTAATAAGTAGATAATAATTGTTAATTCGAGCAAAATTTGAAGTTGGCTTGCTAGTAAACTTTTTCAGTCAAAGAAAGCTCCTCTTAAGACCGGCCTAGGCCTACTTACTTCTACTTATTCTATGCTTTAGTGTAGTTTGATGGAGACTATATTATTTATTACAATTACTTTTTTTAAGATATCCAAAATTGTAGGTATATGATCATAACATTAATTGGCTTGTTGCGATCTGCGACAAATATTCTCCGCCCACAATCAATTCGAGCTTATCTTCTGAACTATGTCAACGACCTTGTTTCTTTGTTGGACATATTTTATTTCCGGATTTCAGTACCCACACGCATTTTTTTTATAAATGTCAAACAGATCAAATCATGTTGCACAAATTGTTTTGCTGTAAGGCAAACCTACTATTTTAGGCTCACTCACATAAAATAGGCTTCATGGTACCATAAATTCCTGGAACCATGATAATTTAGTGTGCTTAGGAAAATTTACGAAATTACGAAAAAAATACATTAACGAAAAAACTAAAACTGGGCGAGAGGTACCTATACTATTTCTTATAGCCCGTGACATGATCACTCCTACAATGCAGATGTATCCAGTTACACCCCTGATATTTTAAATTCGTAACGCTGTTTAGGCAGTATTGCGGGCAAAAAAAGGACATACATACACATATGTACAAATATACATACATTACATAGGTTCGGAAAACATTACTTTGGCTACAATTATTGAAAACCAGTTCTTATTGTGAAATTTAAGTAAGTACTCATGCTTAATCATAAAGTACGATTATAGGTAGATGTTCTTACGACAAAAAGTATCATCATCGTTTTGAGCATTACTCCATTACAACAATAACCGAGGAATGTTAAATACCTCCAAAGTGTCCAATTGACCTCTAAAGTAATTTTACGTGCTATCGAACGTACTTGTTTGCTTTCGCCATTAAAGACGATCTTGTGGTTATTTTATTACCTAGTTTGTTCTTTTTTTGAACATGTAAATAACTTAGTAAACTGCATTCTTTAGTAGGTATGTTCTTAAAGTTGACATTAATTTTAAATGCGACTTGTTAGATTTACAGCATTGCGTATTAGTGATATTGAAAATTACTAGAATATATTTACTTTGAAATTTGAATTTGAAAATGTGTCTTTTGTTTCTTAGTGGCAACCCTCGTTTCTGTCTATTTCTATTTAATTTTCATTTGCCACTTATTCACGAAGAACATTGGGTATTGTCTGTATTTGTAGCTTGCATTATGTAATAATTTGCAATATTTCATTTTATAAAACCAAACTGTTAGATAAGGCGCGTCGACAGGGCCACGAAGCATGTCAGGGCTGCCACGTACATGGTGCTATTTCGTTATGCAATAACGAAGGTCGACGTGTATATAATAGCCTGGGCTGATAGGCAGGGAAAACAGTTTTCTTTTGGTGTGCGATAACTTTATGTATAACGTATACGAGTAGTTTTAAGTTACATATCTTCTGTCGGTTGAGAGGGTTTTTAATTGATCCTTCCTGGTTGATTTTCAAAAAGTTATCAGAATCAGGATCTACTTGAGATAACTTCTATCTTAACGTATGAGTCCTAATACATAACGTCTCAGTGATTTCTTTTGGTCCTATTCGTATAAACTCTAGAACTCACCTAACTTAACCTAACTTCGTTATAGGGACACATTATGTTATTCTCAACTTAAAGCTGTTTGCTTCAATTTTAAGTGCAAAATCGAATTGATCGACATCAAATCGAAACGCTCTACATTTTAATTTTTATTACACCTCTGCTGGCAGTGCGTCTTTAATGGGTTGCTTATGGATTATGGATGCAGAATTTGGTCTGGAGTCACTGCCATATTTATACGCGTGACTTATAGGTGCACATATACGTTTATAGTTAGTCTTTTTTTGGCATATTCAAGGTTCTACGCTCCAAGCCAGGATTACAAGGCAGTGGCGTCCATTGATCAATTGCGATAAAGATTGTCTGTTGTTTCAATCAGTTTCTTTACTCTGAGACTTCAGATTGTATTTTTCTATGGGTAGCCAACGAGTGAAATAATGATTCTTCGAGAACTTTTCCGGTACCAATCGACGTTATCGTTAAATAAGTTTCTCTATAAACGCACCTGTATCATCTGATGATGGGTCATGAGCTCTGATGCTGAACTAATGGTTCCTATTGTTTCACGCACTTTCGTTTAAAATAGAGTGCGGCTCGGGCCTGTCTCTGTATCACCGCACTCTCGATACGAGAATACTTCAGTAATGACATTGCTACATTCAATACATAATCGGCATGCGCCAAATACTCGGCCTACTAACGTCATGACGATACGCATTTGTCGATGGTGTTATTAATTTAGTTGCATGCAAAGAAACAAACATGAATTCGTTTAAATTCTCACACTTAAAACATTCTTTCTTGTTCTGTATATTAGTCGACAATATTCAGTGATTCCTGTTTCTACTAATTTCCGTGTTTAGGGCTGCCATCGCCCAAATAACCATCCTCAAAAAATATTGCCTAAATTATGATACCTACTTCAATGAAAACTTACAATTAGAGTAATTATAGATATATCTAGAAATTAAATAACTGTGATCAAAACTTAACAATAATGAGAAGAAACGTTTCTATAAATACATGTACGGAAATTAGATTCCTAGGTCATTATTGATCATAAAATCAGGTAAATTAAGACATAATTACTTAGTGAAGTCGTTAACTCATACACAAATTACATCCATAAGCGCGTTTCGTGTGATATATGTGTTAATTAGTATTTAGGAAGTAAGTGCCAAAACACCATTACATATATTTTTAGGGATCCATTCCCAAGTATGCCAACGAAACTGAATTAAAAGATTTACCTACTCAAGCGGCTTGTCAAACTTTACGTGTTTGACAAACATATTTGTATGAAAAATTTAGGTTGAAGGTTAGTTTCTCAAGTAAATTTTTATCCAGGTTTAATCGTTTCCGAGCAACTTAAGATATCTTTTAACTGTGTATCGTTGTTACTGAACTTTTCGTGTACGAGTTCAACTACACTTATATTATTATACAAGTATTCACAGGTACTCGATAATTGTTTTTAGATACCTATTATCTAAGTAGGTATATGTAAGAAGATTATGTACAAAAGTATACCTTAAGAAGCGAGCAACCAAGTTAACGTCACACATTCTGATCTTCTGACGCAATAGTATTTACTGACTTGCACATCTAGATTCTTGGAGGTAATTTTGAAATTCTTGTTTTGTGTGAGATTTGCTGGAATTACATTAGCTATGAAATAACATGGTGTGGAATTCAATAAACAGCTTTAAAGCCAGAAGGTCGACTGCTATGTTGTTATAGTGAAGAAGTTATATTTTATAACAACATTACTTTTAAATATTTCAATGAAAATGTTTACTTTTTCCACGTAGGTACCTACCTAATGTAATCCATACGTAATGAATAATTTGCATAATTAATACTTATTGCTGTTAGTGTTGGGTGGTTTTCAAGAAATTATAAAAGTAAAATATAAGCGAATTAAACAAAAATGTTAATTAGGTAAACATATTTAGTAATTTTGTAAATAATATTTGCACTGGTAATTAGTACCGATTTTTGAACAGATAATTAATAAACCTATTAAAAAGTAGATATTGCACTGTTTTTTAATATTACTTAATTGCATCTACTTATATTATTATGTTAATGATATTTTTATTTTTATCATTTATATTTCAAAACTAATTCTATGTAATTTGTATATCATCCAGTATTTGAGCTTACCATACCAACTTAATAAGTGCCACCTACAGGACCTTAACTCCTGCCGTAGCGTTTTTACTTTAATAGGATAGATGGCGCTCATCACCGACAGGAAATAGTGTTTCCTGATACATCTAGGTGGCGCTGTCATCGGTAAAGTGGTCGGTTTTGTCTTATGATAAAAAGCTATATAGTACTGTTTTCTCTTGTATCAAAAACACTTATTGGCAATTTAGAACGAATGCGATTTAAAATTACAAAGGCAGGTTTCACTCAGATTTGACCCAAAATTGTCTGGTCTTAGGTCTCTTTACTTTGCATTTCTTTACAATATTATATCGAGTATATATAAATGATAACATATTCTTGTGCACATAACACCTAAGTTTATGAATACGTAGTGATGTGTACGTGTGGATATGGAATGCGGAAAGTCCGCATCGCTTCCCGGACTTTCGCCTGCAGCCGTCTGCTGCGATCCATGAGCCAACGTCCGCCTTCCGCGACTACTGTTTGTTATGTAAACATAATGTTCAACATCAATATTATTAGGTACCTACCAGTGTACAAATCCTCGCTTCGCTCCGGTGTACCATTTACCTGTCATCCCGCGGTAACAAAAACGTTTCCCTAAACAAAACGTATACTTGATTAGGGCTCTTCATCCTCATATTCTTCATTTAAGCTTAATTAACATGCCAAGTTGTTGCCTGAAGTATGTTAGATAAGTCCCATATAAACTGTAAATTGTAATAACTTTTGATAGAGTGGAATGATTTAACTAAAATAAAGCCTGTAACGCCCTGAATTAAGGGTGATGAATATATTTTATCCATTCCTCTGTCAAATCAGCGGATTTCGCGTGATGCACTTTTGAACACTGTGGTATTTCTCATTCATTGATTTGTGCCTATTTCGATCAAGTCCCATAATGAACTACTTAGTTGCATATATTTAGAAACAAAGAAACTTGAAGGTCTAACGTTCATAAAAGAAAAGGAGTTACCAAAGAAAAATGCTGAGGTGTGGATTTCCTCATATAATTTACTTACTAACACCACCTACCTACTTCCTCTTAGATTTATAAACATCGAGAAAAATTCTAAGCCTCTTTAGGGTGGCAGAGAAAATAGGACCCCTCCCCACCCTTTGAAGTATAGGTCACGATATCTTTCTTTCCTGACGTGATAGGTACTTACGCTCAAATGAAAAAAAAATATAGGTAGATAGATAAGATTGAAGCTTGAGCAAGACCGCAGTTTAAGCCACTACGCTGTCAATCTCACATGTGTAATATTAATTTTATAAAGAATAATTTTATCTCCGAATTATATTAATCGCACATCCGACAACGCTTTCGTGTTGGTAAGAATCCCTCGCGGCTCTTCGGTAGTCGGTGCGAAAGTTTGAATTCACCAAAATGATGTTTACCATTTTTATTTTACCAAAACGTTGGATAACTGCTCCTTGGAGCTACGGATGCGGCTACCGGCTTCACGCAACCAACATGCATTTGAATTTGAATATTTAAGTATTAACCACTTAAAGCAACGGCTAAAAACGTAAAGACTTATAAAGTTAGCTATTTTTTTTAATTAGCTATTTTCTGTCTTGATTTTTATTCAGTAAAAAAGTGTATAGCTATTGATTTAGCAACAAACCAGGCCTTTGAATGAAAGTAAACAACCCTTTCAGATTTTAAACATTATACTTACCATCACGAGCAAATTCCTCCCTTTGATCGTATGCCAACAACTCCCTTCCCTTAGATGAAATAAAATATAAATATAATTTCAGAAAAGTAAATAGCTTACGTCTGCAAACACCAATTTCCCCTCGATAATGATTTGTGAGATGAAACAGCGCATGCGTTCTCCACCCCTACCAATTAGGGGTAAACGAATTGAAAGGCGAAATTTATCTTGAGCTTAGTTCGAGAGGTCACTGGCATCAAAAATTGAGTTTATGAAGTTGTATTAGAATTTTAGACGGAAAAATTCTTCGTTCACTTGTTAAAATATAGCTAGTTTAAAGTTTTAGACTGATTTAGAATAAGTAAAACTTCATGGAGACAAAATGGATCGAATTTATTTTTGCAATAAGACTAGTTAATACTTCTCTTACATGATTTATTTACCACAAGTTATAAACCCAGTAACAGAGACAGTGACTTTTGCAATCCGCCTCAATGACCGTATTCACAAATAAACGATGGAAATCATAACAACATGATGTTAATACACTTCATAGCGATTTCAATAAGATTAGATAGAGTTTAGGGAAGATGCCCTTTTATTTTTCACTTGTTCATATAATCTCGTCGATATTTATTTAAGACTTATAATTAATTACTTAATTAAACAAACTGAGAAAGACTAGACGTAAAGTCGTAAGTACTCGTATATAAGAGAGAGATTGTAAGCAAAATGCACATAAAAATATATAAGAGTACAGGGTATCAGACTATCAACAAAGTATTTGTCGAAGGATCTACGCTTATGGTTCTAGCTAATCATTATAAATAGTTTAAAAGTATTTCGTTAATACTGTAGGGAAGCGTTCCAGACTGTAATTAAACTAGCGGCGCCATGGTTTGTCTACCTGTCGGCAGGCCTTTGCTTTGCCTCCAATCTATTACACAATAAAAAAGCTAATGCCTATACGGTGCTACAGTGCGGCAACTTCTCACAGCCATAGCCTCCGTCCCTGCCCCGCACCATACTAAAATAAAACAACCGTCCAAGGATACAACCACCGTAATTTTAAAACCAATCAATTGCAACCCTCGCAAATAATTCTCAACTTTGCGACTCAGGTAACAAAACTCTATTTGTGTCACTGACGCGGCGTTAGGAATGCGTTTGCGCGGCGCAATGCAATAAAATCCTTTAGGGTACAGAAATAGAGACCAATATTGAAGAGATCGATAGAGGACTAAGGTTGTAAAGGTGAAGGAAGGGTGAAGAGTGAAGGGGTTCATTAATCCCCGCGCCCTGCGCTCACGCACTTTCATGAATGGACCGAACAGGTTGATGTATTCGAATACAGGATGTTCCAAACTTATCACTTCTGTTAGTTTAGTATCGATCCAAATTGAATGTAAATATAATGCGACCCGTCAGTTGACAATAGAATTGATATCAATGGAATTCAACACATCAACCATCTTATGACTAATGCATACTTTGGTTGCTGGAAAATCGACGACCTCGATCAAAAAACACGAAAGCAGATATTACCCTGTGTTCGTGCTGGTAATGTTCTGTATTTAATTATTTTATTTTGTACGGGGCTAAGTAGGTGAAGTTATTTTTCCATTGTTGCGATAAATATTTAACAATTGTCTAAATATATAGATGTTTGTTGATGTAGGAATGCCACTAACATTATTTACGCAGACTGTAAACATTCGTTAGGTCATCGTTTCCATTGTGTGACGAAAACGAGGCCGAAAATCGATCGAGCTCTCGATACTACTTATCAGCATATTTCCGAGTATAAAACAATGCTTAAGTAATACGGTTGCATACATTGTGACGGTAAGATCATTCTGAAAAATTCAATACTTATGTCGTTGTACCGTTGTCGCTTTAATCGTATCTGCGATAAGGTATTGTTAGTCATTTTCGTCACTGTTGGCATTGTTATTAAATAAGTGTGAATTACTTAATTGAAACACCACTTTGTATTAATGTTACGGAGCGTAAAGGTGCCTCTTGTGAACATTATTTTTATTGTTATTGTTCACTTCTGTATCCTGCACATAGAAATATTCTTGAATATCAATTCTTTTTTTTTTATAAGTTTGCTCTGTTCGATGCTTACCTTAGTGGGACACCCTGTGCCTCCAAGGTTCGAAGGAAGCGCCGCAACGTCCGGCCGCGTGGATGTAGCATGATGCTCTTTTTCCTTTCGGCTTATTTTTTGTTCATCTCATTTATTTATTCCAATGTAATCTCTTCCAGTTCGTTTTTTATTCAGTCGACCTTCAGTATTACCTGTGCCTGGACGCCAATACGTTGTGTGTGTGCAATCCATCCAGTTTGCTAAAGGATGGATAGCTTTGATTTTTTTAGTGTTAATTTTTGCAACTTTTTTTACTTCTAAAATTTTGTTTTTTGTGGAAATGGGATTGCTGGATTTCTGATAAGCCCAGAAGTGTTCAGTGTTGTTTGTTAGTGTTGTGATGATGGAACTCCCGCCTTATTTAGTTCTTTTGGCAAGGACTTCAATTGAGAATCTGCACCTACTATCGATGGAACCTCCTCAGTCTCCTAAGTTTAACGTGCCTCTGTGGCAACCTTGGGTTGCATCTCCTCAAAAAGGTTGGTTGTATAAAATTATCTTTATGCAGCTTGGCGCCAACTGTAATTCCAGATTTTTTTTAAATTTCCTATAATGTATTTTTAAATTTCCTATTTAGGTATATTTTTACTGCCCTGTACAATATTCTACGCTATGGTCTATTTATTTATTGATTGGTTCGACGAATTTCCTTCACCAAAACAACTAAAAATCGGCTTTAGTTAAAGCCAAACTCTTCATTAGTTAGTCAGAAAGTCTTTAATACCATTTGATGGGGTCCTCACGACACGTTTACATGATGCTCAGGTCATCTGTGAATTGTTTTCAAATTTGCTGGTTCATAGATTTCTTATTGGCTAACAACGCATCGCGCAGTTGTTATTAATCACCTTTAGACATAAGACAATACGTTATATCGAAAAGGCCAATTAAAAATCATCTATAACTATACTAATCCCATTGATCTTTCTTTAAAATATTACTCGCAGGTTTAAATTTGATTACTGAAACTGGATATCCATTTCCTAACACTTGTTTCTAATACAATAATATTGACTTTAGATAGGTTTTATTTTTATTATTTAAATATAAATCACTTATATTTAATTAGATAATTTTATAATATAATATAATATATATATTTTTTAAGAATCCCAAAACAAAAAAAAAAAAACAAAAACATGAATTAAACCTCCGTAATTTCGCCGTGTGCTAAAATACTGTTACGCTCGTACATAAACTAATTTGACACTGTAAATAATGTAAATTGACGTGTTTAATTTGTTGTTTTCAGAGACGCCGAGCACGGCCTCTAGCGGCGAGTCGGAGGGAGATCGCACACAGTCTCCGGAAGCGCCGCGGGCACAACTGAAGGAGCTCACGGGAAAATGGCGAAGGGAACGACGCTCCACGAGACTGCCTGAGTACAGGCCAAAGTAAGAAATAATCTTTGTTTGCCACTGAATTTTAATATACGTTTTGTTGTATATTTAATTGGGTCCGAATAGGGTTTTTAACCATTATTGTATAATAATAGGTACTCGTAACTATCTGCTCGAGTTTTAATTTATGCTAGTGGACCCGCCCTCGCTTCGCTTCAGGAAACCTATGCCGAGAAGAAAGTAAAAAAAAAGTAGCCAAAGTTACTTCTTATTACATACATTAAGAGATTAGCCGGATCAAACAGACAGACAGAAATTTAAAAAAATGTTATTTTGGTACGTGTACCGTGTATACATACTTCTTTTTTATTTAGTTGTTTAGATGAACCAAGCAGCCCGTGAGTTGTAGTACATTTATTACAATACCTGGCTTTAATTTCGTGGACTACAGTAGTACTTCAAAGTCGCTATTAAGTAAGGGTTAAAAAATATACAGTCTGATATTTTATTACATAACAATAATTTGTTTTCAGGGAGAACGGTAAGATGGCGCTGCGGTCGCAGTCGTTCAACGAGCGGCGCGCGGCACCGGCCGTGGCGCGCGCGCAGCCGCACAGCGACGGAGAGCTCTCCGACGACACTGAAGACGCAAGAAACTTACATGTCAATGGAAAAGGTAAAAACCTGCAAAATACATACGTAGTAAATAAAAATAACATAGGTAATAACATTTTAACACTTGGTGGGTAATTTGGGCACGGTAATTATTGCGCTATACGGATAGTCAAAACAAAGGACATTTGTTTTGAAGCATGTAGCTTAGTGGTTTGAACGTTAGTCTCCCGAATAGGAGTTCCTGCGTACTGCCGGGGTTAGTACACACAGTATTCACAGCTGTAATAATTTTCAAAAAGTTGTGTGCGTAACAGAAACTAGGTACTTAATTATGACTTGCTTAGGTGAAGGAAAACTTCGTAAGAAAACCTGTACACCTAAAAGTTTTTCATGGAGTTCTCGAGGGTGTGGAACAGCTGCCAATCTGCACTTAACCAGTGTAGTTGACTTTGACTTGTCCTCTTACATTGTCGAGGAGATTCGAGCCCAGTGGGACAGTTATGGGTTATGATGATGACGTATTTAAAGTTTTCTTTTATTTCCAGCGCCTCCACAATACCCTGGAGTGAAAAACGAAGCGCCCATCGACATGCGGCTCCGCTCGCGGCCCGCGCCGCCGCCCTACAACAGGCCTTCCGTCATCAAAACCAATGACACACCTCCTGGTAAATAAATATTATATCCACATACATACTCGTACAAACATATTTGTCAATTAAAAAACGTCAGACGTCTTAGATATAATTTAACAATAAGAAAAAAATCAATAGATTTCATCACATATTCATTCTAGTACATAATGTCAATATTAGTCAGATGAATTCGAGTTGCGTACAGTATTTGAAGCTGGGGAAATGTAGCTTGCAGCTTTCCGTGCTAACGCAAAAGTGGCGTATAGATATTTACAAAAAACAAAACACTCGATAATGACATTTGTTCCATCTGAACGGTGAAACTACGAGTATCAATTATTTAGGTCTTTACGCATACAGGCCACTAGAGCAGCAACCCATGCAAAAAGTATATCAGATATTGATGTATACGATACTATGGAGCACTATGTATGTCTATTATGTAGTGTATACGATATTGCAATGCGTGGTTGTAAAATATGATAGCTTGTAATTTCTAACGAGACAATTATTTTCATTGCAGGTTCCATGTCAATGTGCGATCCCGTCATAGACGAGCATTTCAGACGCTCACTAGGCGACGACTACATGAACCTTTTCAAGAAGAACTCCATCACAGAGCCCGTGCAGCCGGGGCCTAAACCCAACACTAAGGACCGAGCAAGTAGCCCCATACTGTTTAAACCAGAGGAACCTCCGAAACCAGCCAAAATCATCGCGATGGACGTAGACGACGCCGGCCTCTCAGTCGACGATCACTTCGCTAAAGCACTCGGCGACACGTGGAAACAAATACAAATCTCGCGACTAAAAGACAACGAAAAAGCCCAAGCGAAGGGGGGAGTCGACGATCACTTCAGCAAGGCTCTCGGAGACACGTGGAAGAAGATCCAATCCTCAAAAATGATCGACGAACCGAAAAAAGATCCCACGAAAATCATATCGAGGAGCGGCGTCGTTATTTAATGGCCTATTTTACGCCTTCACGGCTAACAACGAGACATTTTCGTGAACAACTGGTGTCCGTAAACCACTCGTAGGAGCGGCCGCGGTCGTGTTCGCTGCGAGCTCGTCTCGAAGTCCATGACATTCTGTTACCTTGCTCGGTTTCGGCGTAAGAGCTTTCTCTTCGATGTAGTCAATTCATTAGTCACCATTACACACTGTAAGTTATTATTACCTCAATTTATGCGCTTTTGCACAATTCACTATTATTACTTACGGATAGTTTAATGTTAAGTCTTGTAAATAATAGCGGTTATTAAGAGAAATTCGAATAAACGGTAATTTTATTTGTATGTATGTATTCTATATTCAATATGTTCCTTGTGACAAATATTTAGTTGATTTAAGGTATAATTTGGTGTTTAGATTCGAAGTTTAAGCGTTAAGACTAAGTTAATTTTAATGAAAACTTAGCATTCCTAAGTACCTACTGACTTTGGGGAAAGGAATAATTATGTTAGATATTTCGAACCAACTTCAGACTTTATTTAAAGTGAATTATACTTAACAAATGCAGTGATAACAATAAAGTTTGCATATTTGCTTGATGTTTACAGAAATTACCCTTCATTTGGTAGGATAACATGCGACCAGTATCTAATTTCCATAATAATGTGATTATTAATGCCGTAGGAGATAATATCTTTGAAGAATATGATCATTTATTCGCAATTTGGTCCGCTGTTTTAAGCCATCTGTCGTTACTGCAATCATGGAATAGTATGCTATTTTAATATGAAATAATATGATATGAAGACACATTTTACATGGTTTACATATTTTACATGGTTACATACCAATGGCCAGTTCTTTTAAGATAGCAACTAAGGCATGTTTGTATGAAAATGTACTACACGATGTAATTGTACCAGTATGATTTTTTAAACGTTTCTTTATTTAGTCTTAAAGAGGTCTATTATACAATAAACTTAATGAATAAAGCATGTAAATTGAAAATAGAGACCCATAAAAAAGAATAGACAGAGCGATCGTATACAATTGTGACTAAATAAGTGACGCACAATGTCACTCACTATTATATAATTAATCTTGTGTAAACATCAAGTCAACACGAAGGCTGTATACATTTGATATTATTTATTTAGCATTTTTAAAGCGAGAACAATTTTTAACATTGTAAATGAATATACATAACTTCGCATTATTTTTATTCTTATTAAGAATGTTCAGTCTTGACTTAATTAAGTTGGTTATTTTGTTACGAATAAGTACAAAACTTATTCAGGAATATTTATTTTGTCTTTCAAGATGGTGTATCAGTGAATGCTGGTCGACTTGTATGACTAATCCTATGTCTATATGTGTAACGCGTTGTAAATAATGTTTTTTTCTATTTATGCACTATAGTTACTAGTATAGATGGTAATAAGATAAATAAAACACACAAATCTGTACATTTTGTTTAATTTTGTCCTCATATAGACACAAAAAAAATTCCGACGAGTCAATACTTTATTGTTTGACAGTATGAGTTACGTGGACGTAGTAAAGATTGGCTTCACCATTTAGGTAGTTATCTACTGTAGGATACAGTACAATATTTGTAACTGAAGAGGCGTAGGGCTCTAACGCAGTTCCTGTCCGAATAGGTGAATCTGCGACTTCTGACAACGCTCAGGCCAAAAAATATAATAGACTCAAGAACAAAACAGCCAGGTAATTTTTTTTTATCTAACTTATTTATGTCGCCGAGCACCGTCTGCGAAATGTACAGTGCAACGTTATCAATTGTTATTAACGTTGTTTTACATACTACGCTTTGTTGTTCCGAAGACTGCGTCTATATATTTTTTGGTCTGTGCTATAACGATAGTCAATACCTTATAAAATAATTTCTTAAGCCGAAGTCTTTGAAATTACAAACATGTAAAAGCAAATAAATATCATTTTATTTCATCTTGTCTTTCTGTGAAGAAAAGAAACGCTGACAAAAGAATAATACACGGACACGACAATTGTATAGCTCAATCGTTCACGATTGACACAATCGTTCGATCTTTGGACTATTTCATCATTGCCTCTTCTTATGGGCCCTTTATTGAACTAATTCATTATTTACATACCTAAATCACACTTAGTTACAGGCACATTCAGAGGATTCATCAACAATTTAAACGATTACCAGTCTTCCCATTTCTTTTATGAACCTAAGTGATAGTATCTAACTATTGTTGCATCGTTTGGCAACTAATTTAAGAAAGATACCGTAAATAGACGGGATAAAGACAAGAAAATCATAATATCCTTTAACAATATAATCCTGAAACACGTAAGAATATGATAATTTTATTCCAATAATAAGTCTATTATTATTAATTCTTATAAAAATAATTAATTGGGCAGTCAAACGGATATAAAATGTTAATGTTCACTGCATCTATTTAAGTTACAAACAGTTCATGTAATACTTTAATCCGAGTACTAAAACAAATTTTGTGATAATATGCTTTGACATAATACATAGTTATTAGTGCCGATCTATAAATGTTGAGTTTTAACTTTTAACACAGTATTTTTCGAAATAAATAGAATCGATAATTCGAAGTCAAAGTGCAAGCGGTAATGAGCCGGCTCTAAATGAGAAAAACGAAGAAAATAATGACTTCCTCCCCTACAGGCGAACGCGGAGATGAATTGCGTCCGTTTTACTCAATGTTTAAAGAATCTTTTTGCTGAACTGTCGTTTAAGTCTTGCCTTAAACTGTATAATATTATATTGGTACCTGGGAAGATAATTATTTATAGAAATACTCAAGTTACTTGGCTAGACTAATACAACAATATTTACTGCTAACCTGACAAAGTAAGTTCTATTTTGTGCTATTATTTTACTAATGTTCTATTTCTGAATGCCTGATAGAAGTTTAATATCGTAGGTAGGTACTAATCGTTTAATTAAGGGTTATCTTATAATTTCTAAAAGAGAAGTCTATTACCGTTGTTAAAGGTAAATAGGTAATACAAAATCAATCAAGTAGGCAGGTCATAAAGTATTTAATATTTTTTCACATTTCCACATTAATTCATTGTACAATTATAATCGCAACAAATTATACAGGTCAGTATTAACCGAGTTCAACATTTATTTTAGGGTACAAATTAGTATTCACAATAGATGGCGCCCGAGCTGTGACTGAGCGATGATTAGCCGCTATTCAACTGCAGATCGTCCACGTTCGAGCACTGAATTCGAATGGTGCTAGAGAAATTATCACTCTACCCACACACTCGAACACAGTTGTCAAAACATGGCTCTACTTCAGATGTCTTCTTTCTTCTTTATTCCACTTCCAACTCGTTTAATCTTCTCATCGGTACTTAAGGGACGCTTGTGTAAGTTGTATAGCCCTTCAAATACGAGAAGATTCTCATTTCCGCTTCTAGACAATTTTGAAGGCTCTTTAATGTATAGACGTAGGCGTACACCGCCACCTCACTCCCACCTTACTTTGATAAAATTATTCTACCTTAGCGGGTAATTGAATTCATACCTCCCCCTTTTAGTCGTGCTACGCACATTCTCGCCTCGGCACGTTCGGCACCGCCGATTGGTTTCAATCGTATAAGAGTGAATGAGCGAAATGAATTGAAATGCGTGCCGGCTTTACCGTTTCCCTAATAAAACCAAATCGAAAAAGTGCGTAATACTTTCTTGTATTTCACGAATAGCTTCAAGTCTTTATGTAAGTAAAAAGGATCCCTACAGTATTATATAACGTTATGTCAAAGAAAGAATTCCAATATCCTTGTATAAACTGGCAAGACAAAAGAAGTTAGAATTTACTCCTGTATACAACTTAACCTAACATTAGAAAAGCAAAACACGTGCCTGTTTATAAGAAAATCCAAGCGCATGGATTACTAAATGACGATCTTATTTAGAGGTTTTGATGGTAACAACCTGGAACTCCTGGAAGCTTAAGTTAAGTCATCGAATGCCGAAAAAGTCATACGTCAAACGTTTTCATTATTTACGTGAGTCTAGCCTAACCTGTCCGAGGTATCGATCGACCCCGCCGCGCTGCCTCCCTCGCGAACCCGGCGCTCGCTAAATAATACATACTGAATTATGAAAACAAATTGTACGCCTTATACCCGGACAGGTATTAATTAAATTTTACGTAGTCACATCCACTCCAAAACGGAACACTTGAATGAAAATTTAAAAACTGCGGTAACCTCGTTTATGTTAATGATTAGATGCCAACATATTTATTTAGGACACGATGGATTATAATTACCGATTTGAGGCCGTATCATGCCGCGCAAGTATATGACCAAATTAAGATAGGTACATAATAAGGCTATCGTCATTGCGTTAGATCTGAAACAATCGTGTTACGTATTCATGGGGACTATTGTATTCGATCCACCCCTCTTGAATTTTTAAATGAAAGGCTATGTAGCGGACATTGAGTTTATTATGCATGAGCAAAACGTTTATTAAATTACATATATGATTAAATAAAGTGTTACTTAAACAATCGAGGAAAGCTATCTAATCTAATTCTGAGCAAAGCATCTAATGTCGAGCAAATTGCGTGTGCCATTTTGTCCATTTGTTGTGGACCGCTTTAATGGACATTTGTGGCCAATATAATCTGAAGCAGTAGTCGTTTTTGAGTCAGTCACCTTTCTACTCGGTAGCGTTGCTTCTTGCTTTTTTTTTAGTTCCAGTTAATGTTTACAAATAAACGCTATTTCTACCACTAAATCCGAATATCTGTCTGCTATTACCGGATAGAATACATACTACCGGTTATTCTAAAACCTTAGCATATCTTTTATCATAAACCGCCTAATTTCAACTAGTTTAGTTAATCTATAAGGTAAAATGTTAGTGTAGGCATAACATTTCACACGGCTGGTGGTAATGCGATTACAAACTGTACTCAAGATAGGCAACCGCAGTCTTCAGTGAATACATAACGTAAGAAAGGCATCTGAAAGTCAACACTTCGTATACGTATAAGACAAGTTTTCTATAGCTGTTAGTAGGGCATTGTCCGCATACAGCGCGTTAATACGGACCAAATATTATCCCTAGCCGGTGACTATTCATTCTTACGTAAGTCCAAGTGGGAAGATAAAGTATAGTTCCAAAATAAGATTTCTTTTTTCTCTATTTCGTTCGTAGAAATATAGTTTTGGATAAATACATTTTCATACGATCCTTGGGCTGCTAAATTATTAGAGGCTTACCTATGAAATATTATTGTTTCCTAAATTAGGTTGGTATTCTGAAATGTGTTATTTTTAAACGTAACTACCTCTATAATATCAAAACTGAACCAAACAAATATCGAATTGTTTTCATGCTTTAAATTTATATAAAAACTACTAAAATCACATTACAATTGCTAATCTTTTGCTAAATTTACCTATAGATAGATACCCTCAATAAGTACAAAATTATATTAGATACCGTAAATATATTAAGCCGGTTTAAGCGAAACTAATCCCGTTCTTCGATACAATTTAGCAGACTAAGTATAGAGCAAGTTAATTAAGTAATTAACGCATACGCTCCATAAATAACTACACAAAATATAAGACGCGGCTCGAACAAGACAAGACCTAATTTGAATGTCTAAGATTTTTTATGGTAGCAGGTGTCATGCGCAGACGGCTCATGGCACAGGACCATATGTATATCACTGACATGTTGAAAAATACTTGGAATATTTGCATGACCACCGCAAAGCAAACAGGTTTCACGGCACAATAACAGCTAGGGGTGGGAGTAGTAGCTTCAATGCATATTGCATATGCAGCTCACTACAATACTCAGGGTCCCCTACAGATCTAGGAATATTTAGGAATGTTATGCGACAATGTTCTCCCTATTTAGGTTTGCGAAGAACTTGTTAGATTATCAACTGGAAGTTCTAATGCCACTCAACGGCCGGGACTGCCTGCTTGATGTGCCTTGCGTAGCACGGAAGCGCTAGTTAATTTAGCCACTGGAGTTCCCCTATCCAACTCCCAACCTCGTCTGACGTTGCTCGGTAGATTCACAGTTTCTAACACTTCAAATATTCAACTGAACTAGAATTTCTCTTGCCACTCACTGCTTTTAACTCTGAGGGTTTAATTAGTTGATGAGTACCGAACACAGCTGAGATGAGACTGATGTGTCCTCAGTGGGAATACTTATTTAAGGCAAACGGTTGTTCCACGCGAAGGCACCAGGACAATTAGTTAGGTGCATCCTGTCACGAGCTACCGCATCCCAGACAATGACTGTAAGGGGATATTTCCTCTAACAAAGGTTCTATTGGGATCTAGGGACGCCTTACCGCGTCGCCACTGTTAAAGAAATGAATCCAGCTAAGTGAATATTTATGCAGAGGGCGAGAAGTTAAGTAATAGCATGGTATTATAACTCATAAAGTAAGGTTTGCTGTAAGTATTTTTGCCGGACTGTGTATTCGTGCTATAGTTACGTTTTAAGTGCTAACGTATCGTTATTTACTGAATACATTTTTCTGTTTACTTTTGCTATAAGTTCGAAAATCAAGTATTTCGAAGATGTCAATGCGAGATTGAAAATTGCCGTCTTGCCTAAATTAAACGGATTTCATGTCAGGTTATCTTCAAACCAATTCCATCTTCCAATCCTAACGAAGTTTTTGATCAAAGTACCCTTGGATCACTGCTCAATCGTGCGTTAGCATCGATTGAACGAATACGTATTCACTCATAGTTAAGTAGAACGTGTTGGTAGAAATGACTTCGTATCAAATTCAATTCGTTTCACAACTCGATTTGTCGGGATTTGGCAGTAAGCCGTCTGATCTTTCGTTCAATGATAAATATTTCTAGCACCGCAGTATTTTAATCTACATTCAGAAAGAAGAAAATATTGAAAAAGTTGCCGCGTGTAACGTCATAATACTACTGGTATATCATCCAAAATTTCACCTCTTTTTCTTTTTCTATCTACCAAACCTACCAAATACATTTCTGTTAGCCCTCCTCCAATACAATGTATCTATAAGATGACAAGGGCTACGGCCATATACAAATCTGTGTACATATGTCGATTCAGATTACATTGTCATGTTCACACTACATCTGGAGCTTGTAAATCGGCAATACACATTGGGACACATCTCGTGCAGTAGTTACGTGTGCTGGTGATTGATGTCTTCAAATAATTTCTTTCATTTAGAACGAAATAGTACCTTACGATGCTGGCTATAGTGCCTATAGTTTAGTAACTTATTCCAAAAGAAAACTAAGGTTCAGTTTTCTCTTCTGAAAACAAAACTTTTTGGTGTTTATATTTCATTTTCATAACTTATGTGATGGTTGTATAATTTACATAAGCACTAGACAGTTCGAAATAAACGTTCATTTTTTTTTAAGATAATGTCAAAACATTACCTACTTCATTATACAGCATCAATTAATAGAGATGTGTTCTAATATGGTATGTAAAAACTTTGCATGAGAAAATTTGATGCCTCGAGACCATTACACAATGTCGTCATTTTAACGTGAAAAAAAACAGGCATAACAAGTAAACAAAAAGGAAAAAACGGAACAAAGTAAAACAATATAATGTAATATGCAGAAGTAGACAGAATTAATTACATGCATTTCTCGATCGCAACAACGCTCTGTCACCTGATGCTGGCATAGAGGATCTAGTTGCGTTCAAACCACCGTGAGCCATGAATAGAAATTGTATAGAGTCGTGTTACCATTCAATACGATGCAAGTCGTGGAGAAATACGGCGCCACACTGTGCTTCCTCAATTAATTGTCTCTCAATCTACTGTATTAATATCACATCTCATTGTCTAGCTTATTGCGATGTCACGAGTATTGATGATGCGATCTAAATATATGACGTTGGTCGATAATTGATAAATAATACTTATAGTCATATTGCAAATAGTTTCCTGATGCAAGAAGCTCAAAGAATATTTGTACAAAGTAAACTAGGAAAAAGAGAAAATCGAATTGCTTCTAATAAAATTCGATTATACGGATTCAAGATGAATTTTGAGTGGTAGGTACCATCGCGGAAACTATTGCTAAGCTACATATCGTGAGTTCTTTGCTTGTTATGAAATCATAGCTATATCTCGTCCTGCTAAAACGTAAAAGGGTTTTAACTTTATGACTTTACTTACATTATTAGTTTTTAACTCAATCTCACCTGTCTTCTACGTGTCCTTAAATCAAAATAGAGAAAATGGAGAAAAAACGTAGGAAAATAATAAATTGTAGTTGAACAAGCTGAATGACTAAACGGAATAAAAAAACACTATAATAGCTAAGCTGCAGTTGGTATGAAGATATGTTTAGCATTGATGGCCAGCGTTCTTTACAATATGAAAATAAAGAATAGAATTAAATGATAGAATAGGTATTATATTTAAGTGCGAAAATCATAAAATATCACTTTTCCACGAGAGTGTCCCGTACCGTACCCAATTGAATGCCAACGTGAATCGGTAGGAGCAAAGAGGTAAAGAAGTTATCGTTCAAAGAATTGAGAGAATTATGGCAAAACATTTTCCGGGTCGAAGTAAACATTTTCCTGAGGCAACAGAAAGTAACACAAATGACATTTATTTCTTTGAATCACTCGGTAAATAGGTCGCTGAAACTCCGACAAGGAATGGAACAGCTATTTAATAAAGTACACGTCTAAGTCAGCAAAAGTGGGTGTTCTATTTGCGAGAACTTTGTTTCACAAAACGAGATACAGGGTGTTGCCGAGGACTTTCACAAAATTTAAAGAGGTAACAGCATCGTACATTAACGAAAAGGTCAGAACCGTGTTACAGTCTTAAACAAAATCTTCCTTTTTATTTGATGGGCTACTCTTGTATTTAAATCTGTGTAAAGACTAAAATCTGGTTGTAAACTTTCGGACCAATCATTATTGTCTTTAAGTCACGTCTACTTTTTTTGTGAAATTTCTATTAATTTACTTAAGAACCTTTATTTTCCAAGGTTCATTAAGTAGGTATGAACTAGTTTATCTGAGAATTATGAAAAGTCAGCCGTAAAGTAGAATCAAAGAGAGTAAAAATCTTGACTAGTTCTTTTGTAGATCAGGATTTTTCATCTAGCTTCTTGAGGTTAAGTAATAGAAATTTTATCTCATTTTCCGGACTCCATGTAATCGAAATAGCCTTCAGGCGTATTACGGATTTTACTTGAGGATGGTATTGCGATAGCTTCAATCTATCAATGGTCCACCGCTGAACACGGTTCTCTCCCCGAATAGGTTATTACCTATTCGGTCTTGAAATACCGACGGAAAATGAAATCAAAACTTGATCTCTGAATAAGCAAAATAAGTACAAAGTGATGATTGATTAGATTTTTTATTGAGTTACCTAAATAAAATGGGAAAAACTATTATACTACACTAGTAGTTGCGTATTAGAGCTTTAACTAAAGGAAATAATCGCGTCTCTTTCAAGTTTTTTTATTTTTAGATACTTGCGGTAACTGAGTGTGTAAATACTACTATCATAACGTGAAATATTGTCAACGAGTTAGCTTACATTTCAGTGTTCTGTCCTCGGGTTATCTCGAGAGGGCTCTATATAATTTAGAATTAATGAAACCCTGCCGCAGACAAGACAGCAGCTTGCGACGTTAGTTGGAAGCTAAAACCTTAATTAAGCCGTAAGAAAGTTACCGCCAGTCTTATACTTACTGTAGGAACATAAATATTCCAGCCCAGGTAAAATACTATCTATCTTATATCTAAAATGTAATATAGAGACATCGGAAAATCCTTGAGTTACTACGCGAATGTTTGACAACTTACAAAGAATGAGCACAATGGATTCCCTTCGTAAATATCCTTTGACGAATCTCAAACAGTACATCCGCATCCCTCCCGGTAGGTGATTGCGCAAGGGTTGTCTTAAGTAGCTTGAACGTGAGCGAGAAATTCAATGTATTTTTACTCATGTTTGTGATTGTAGGCATAGTCAAAATAACTGTCGTGATATTCACAGTTATTCTTAAAACAGAGATGATTCTTTCAATTTATTTTAAGACAGAATAAGATGCCTCTGTAATTGTTTTGATATAAAGGAACAATTAACATACAAACTTCTGCATTTACAAAATGAGTATGAATTACCGGGTTTTTATCTGACAATAGTTCGCCAACCCTACATTATACAACTTCCTTAAATGTACAAACTTTATATCTCCTTAATTACTTTTAGTGTTGTAGAAATAGTTAAGACGATTGAATTACCGAATGACCCCTCGGCAGCTGAAACTTTGTACATTTATCCGAACAAAATACTATTTTCATTAAAAATATTGTGAAGTATTCTCTACTAATTAAATTTAATATGTTTTCTTGATAATATGAGTACTTAACGATTTTATATTACGGGTACCTACTTTGTAAATAGTCACTAATTTTATCAGTTTAAAATACTAACTTCTAACAATTACTTATTTCACTATCAGTCAAGGAGGTTCTATCTATTTTATTTTTTATACAATCATTTATGATCTTGTTTAAGTTAATGATATTCTTTTTATCTCTATTATGATAAATGTTTACTACGTTCACTATGAAGTTGAAATATTACTTTATTTTGATCTTTGTATTTCGGAACAAACCTATTGTTATGAAAAAAGTAGGTAACGGAAACACCAACCAACAGATACTTTCATTATAACATTTCTGAACCTAAATGA
>LGAG01000236.1:0-19223 GCA_001278395.1 Lerema accius
CTCGGAATAGTTTGTGTATTATTCAAACCTGATCCCTAGAACCTGTACAATACAACATGAGATTTAATTCATCTATAGAACCACATTCACTACATTTGGTACCAACAAATAAACAGTGAATACAAGCGTAATGAATGGATTTCAAATTGTATCTCTCCCTGATACAATCCATGTAGTAGGTGCAAACAGTAAGGAAATCAATTTTTTTAAATTTCAAAACTGCAACCAATATGAACGACGATGACAATTTATCCGTTTCAGTTTGACACGTATTTCACGGTAAACTAGATAGCGGTGAACGGGAATCGATTTAAAGCAAGTAATGCACAGTACATGGATTACGGTTACCAAATTCGAGAGCGGGAGTACGTTTGGTTTATGAGCGGTCGGACCTCGATTGAATTTGGAAGGCTTTACTCTAAAATACAAACTGAAGCGTTAATCCGTACTAATAGTATAACTGTGAAAATAAGTCTGTATGTTAATTTCTCACGCCTAAACCACTAGACCGATTTACTTGAAATTTGACGAATAGACACATAATGTAAGGTAACGACAAGAATTATTTTATTACGGTCCCTTTGAACGATTTGAAGTTTTCCATACTCGTATATTAATTGTTAACACCTTCAAAATCTTTGAAAAAAATTATTTATGTTATAGGTTCGTATACCTAATTACTTTGCCAATTTTTATCGCAAACAATCAAGGCCTTAAGTTTCTCCCCTAAGGCATCCTTTACACGACTAAACTCTTTAAGTAAACATTAACAATTTAGTGCACGTTCTTAATACAAAATATATTTACTCTCCGCCTATCCTATAACTTAAACCGCCATCAGATGACTAAGGGTTAAGCACTTCCTGTTCGCGTAACGCGTTAAACTCGCCTCTCGTATTGAGTATTAATCAACGTTGCGTTAATTGACCTCACGAGAGCCTTTGACAGCACTTCAATGTACCCTTTTTGGATTACCTGTGATTATCAATTTTTGAATAAAAGCTAAAATTATGTGTTAATTACATTTATTATAAAACATAGGATTTAAACCATTTATACGTATATATTTATGTTTATGTTGTCAAGGGGTCTTCTTGCAAAAAGCTGATTTTGAATTTGAATTTCATCAAAATTCGCTAATAATGTAAGATCTATACTTTTGGATAAACCTTTAAACTTCTTGAAAATCAGTTTTATTCGACTCTTCCAAACCAGCTGCATCACAATTGGAATTGCTACTTTCTTTGTTGTTCTTTTGTAATGTCTTTTATTCGCTTGCGGCGATTTTCAGTTCTGTGTTGACTCGGAATTAACTTGCCGGAGAAACTTACTCTCATAGCGGTTTTGTTGGTCAGAAACTTCGGCTCCAGTCTGTTTTAGTAACTGCAATATGTTGAAAAGAGATAAGGTTTTCGGGTATAATTCAATGTAAGTTGTATAACTTTTGTTAAATAAAACAGTGGTATTAAATGTTATTTGTTGGCTGATTGCGCTACTTTAGTCAAAATTTAATTTTCCTGGATTCATAACACGTTTCGAAATGTTAGAGCAAAATGTAAAGTGAAAAAATTCAAGTTCTTTTTATTAGCACTTTTTATCTTTTTATGATTTTAACACCAAATCTTTATCTCAGCTTTTTATCTTTTCTTAAGAAATTAAATAGTGTTACTGTTAATCCATCGCTAATACTCTTTACTTTGCTTTTCAGTGCAGAGATATTATCACTTTGATTTATGGTTACTTACTCGCTCTAAAACTTACGGAAAATCATTAAAATATTTTTTTACTAAGTTAATCAGTCGCCCTAAACCACGGTGCTAGAAATTAAAATTCTGTGAACAATTTCATATCATGCGTTATGATGAATAATTATATTGGGAAATTAAATAAAATATGATAGGGAAAAAAATTTAGCAGTTGTGTAGTGAAAAAAATAAGAGAACTCTCCTTTTGAAACCGGATTCTCTTACAGTGATCATGAAACAAGATAAAATTTAACAGTGCGCCACTGAACTCAAAACTTTTACTTATAACAGTTAAATAATAAAATTGTTTTAAGTTATGACCCGACTTTACGTAACTTTTACGTTGGCTATTAGCCAGACATTCGGAAAGGTTAGCGCTCTTCAAAAGAGGAAATTTTCATTTAAAATCAAGAGCTTTCCCTTTATAACTTTTTTATGAAGGTAGGAAACTGCCATGTAGTCGTCCTCAGTAAGTGGTCATTGCAGTTCATGAATAAAATATCTCACGTCTTCGTACATTACATCAAGAGGACGTCAACTATACTCCAACTGAACTTAGGCGTAGAAAGTCATTCAAGTATGGACTTAACATCGTCTTCCTTACAGTTTAATTTTCAATATTTACCTCAGACAGTTTGCTCGTCGTACTCATACCTGTGGTCAAAGGCTATGGTCAATGTTTGTCTTAGAATTGTTTGAAAAGCACTGAATGTCAGGTTGGTGTGATGTGTCAAGAGTTCCAGACCAAGAGGGTCATTAATAATTTTACTTCATTTCTGTGAAAGTAATCTCCTCAACTTTAAAGATCCGTTAATAATTGATAAATGATAATATATATTAGTAAAGAAAAATACGATAAATCAATGCTTATTGTTTAAACTAAGCTTTAATAATGATACTTGTCATTAGTTTTTGGAATAACCTAATACAATACTTACGTCAAATGTCTGTTAATATTGCAATTTTCAAAGCAAACTATATATTCGTTTACTAGTTCTGCTTTAATAAACATGAAAATGAGCAGCACTTGGTTATGATTTTCTATATCATGCTTTTCCGCGTCATCATAAAGGTTATCACATTCACGTTCCAATCAGTTTTGCTTTGGAACTCTTTTTCACGTAATATCAGCAAATTGTGCTCGAACTTTCCTTTGAAATAGGGAGTACAGGCTCACTTGACAGAATAAGTACTGACGTGTTTGAACTTTATCCAAAGTAATTGAATTTAGATCCAGCAGAGTGGCAGAAGTGGTCTACGTTCTTTGATGAGAGATCATGAAGTATTTAAGCATCCGACGTTATTGCTGCAGAAGCAAATTAAATGAGGAGCAATCAAAATGAAATCAAAAAGTATCAAATTTTGAATGAAAAGGAATTAAAAATCCCAATTAAGTATTTCATTCTCTTCTGTAGTTGTTAGAAAAGGATGCAAGTTGGGTTAATAGAAACTTTATAATAACGGAAGATAACAGCGTACCAATTTCATTGAAAACTGTAACGGATTTTTGGGTTAAAAAAATTTATTAATCATGGTTTATTTTTTGGAACAATACGTCTTCGTGTGGTTTTAAAAGGTATTGAAAAATATGTGATGTCGTCTATATTTCTTTCTGATAAGCTGTTACTGGGATGCTTCGTAGAAAAATTTAGTTACTACTATATTATTTGGTCAATAGACTACATCGAGTAAAGCTAGGTCACTCAAGGACTACTTATAAATAAACCTTTGTCATAAAATACACTAAACAAAACTTCCAAATTAGATTTCTACTAAAGTTATCTATTTCCATTAATTCCCGTTTATTTAAGATGGTTCCAATAAAGTAAATTTCATTTACTAGCAAATAAACTAAAGCCGTTAAGCGGCCATTATCTTCCAATAATACCGCTTCAACAGATATACTGCCCTAGGGTGGCCGAAATATCGGCTTTTTCTAATCGGCTGAAGCCAATTGCTTTGTAAACAAAGTATTATTCTCTTTTACGATATTGCTAATAAGCGTTAAAGTTTTTTTTTCATACTTAATTGTAAACCTGGGTGTTTATTAATATTTATACTTTAGTAAAACCCCTATATTATTAAACACGGTTTAACTTTAATCGATGTCTTGTCTTGCCTAATTCAACTAGAATTGTTACGACTTTTTTAATGATTCGTCCATTTAGAGAAAGTTAAGGAAGAATTATTTACCATCCGAATGTTGAATCGCTTCAGATCGCTTTATCTAGATTAAACGGGTCAAGTAAACGACAAACGTTCATCATTCAGCAAGACGATTACAATGGAAACATTGTAAGCTGAAAACTAACAAATTGACGAGACAAGGCTTAGGAAAATGTAACAATATCCCTAAAAAATTATTAGCGATAGATCTTTTGAAATTTACAAATAAGTGTTATGTGAAAATAACACCTACACTCAAATACAACAAACTAAATATAGTATCATTGAGTAGAATCAGTATTAGACAACTAAAACGGACAAAAATGGTGCCATTATTTTTTATATGAATTCTTTGAATGTAATCAGCAATTACATCAATTGCAAATAATTGCAATAAACAATACAAATTCTTTAAAGAAAATAAGTTAAGTTAAAACTTACATTTAAAATTGAAGTAATATATGATACTCAAGCCTCGCGATCTGAAGTCAAACACAGCGACAGAATCATAGAACAGAGAGAAATAAGTTAAACTTGAAGATTTGCGAGCGTTTGATGCTAGTTGTTCAAAAACCACGGACGTTTGGTGGAGCTGTTAACTTGTAGTTCTCGTAATGAAGGCGAACTCTGTGGACGATGAATTGATTGCTAAGATGCGGCTGTTTGTACAAGATTACAACTTTGAAATAGTTTCTACTCTTAGTTTAAGTTATGGTCCCATTACTATTCATTGTGAGGTTGTTTATAATCTAAATAAATTAAATGATAGCGTACATGCGTTTGTTACTGAACTCTTTCTAAGCGAATAGACCGATATTGTTTAAGAAGTTGTAATGTATTTTAGAGGAACTGATTATTACTTAGGACCTCAGTTCCATCCGGTAGGTAGTGCTTTTGAATCGTAGAAATTTTGAATCGTGGTGATAACAAAAATTGCCCAATATGATTAGGGTGATGGTATACAAAAATGTAAGGTCGGGAGCTCATAAGGGATCAACGAAACTGCAAGGGATGAAATATGTCGCAGAACAACGTCTGCCCAGTCTTCTAGTACGGTTATATAATAACGGCTCTTATGCCAAGTTTATTATAGATGCGAGGCTATTAAAATATACGAGAAGAGAGCGCTCGGTTGTAAGCGCCTTTCACGAAAATTCTAAAGTTGCCATTGAATGAGGAACGAGGTTAAGAACGTCATTATGCTGCGATAAAGTTGAGTATCTTCGATCTTTAAATTAACTTTCCGCGAACATTGGAAACATAATTATAACGACTCTTACATTCAATTAAATTATTTTTGTTTTTTGTTTGAGCTATTCGTAGATTAAAGAAATATGTTGATGATATTTATGTACTGATATTTGTACACATTTTTCGTTTTCACGTCAAAATGGCTTAATGGATTTTGATTAAATTTGGTAGTATAAATAGATTAAGGATTATCCTAGGGCAATAGGACATACTTTTTATTGGGAAAAAACCTTGAAGAAGCAATAAAGGATGCAATTTATTAAGATTTTTAAATTTTTAACTTATGGATCCATAACTTTTACTATGTCAAATCTCAAACTCATGAATATTAAAAGGGAAGCAACGTTAAACCATTTACGTACCTACTAACCAAACAATATTGGCAAAGGCCAGCTTCAGTCGCCTTTCGCGACAAAAAAAGTTTGGCTAGAAATTACGAATAGTACTAACCAACTTCGCCATAACTTACAGAAGAGATATTCCAGCAGGACTCAGCAGGCTCGAATCGATAAAGCGATTTTTAGCTTATCTAAGCGCGTCGGGAGGAGTGATCGCGTCTTGTAACGTGCAAATAAACCGTCTTCAGGGACGATGTCGCAATTTGCTTGCCACCGACACGGACAATTCCCAGGAGATTTAGATAAGGCTATGCTCTAAGAAATATTTTAAAAGAAATTAGCAGTGTTGCAGAGCTGATAACATTTTTGCTTGTTACTGTGATGAGTTACTTTAAACTACTAATTATATTTTACAGACGTATCTACTAATAATAAGTTATTCTGACTAACATATTTAGCTAAGCCTCGTAAATTCATTTAGTTGCTGATAATAAGAGCCAACACGATAAAAGTATTAGTTCGAAAAATGTAACAGATTTAACACTGTATTTGAATAAATTTAACTAAGATTAGTATAGTTAGTACTCTAATTATTATTGTAATATTATCTTGATATCTATTTGAAATGTAAATCTAAATTCAAAGTGTAATTATTGAGTTCCAATAATTTATAACAAGTTAATTGCTTTTATTATCTTTTATTGAGATTGCCTACACTTCGTTTACTTTAAGACACTTTATTCTAATAATGTTTTAATTTAACGGATTCGTTGGCACACTTCAAGCCTTTTCATTAAAATATATTTCTCTAGAATTGGTTGAATTTTCTCTTTAACAGACAAAGAAAGTTTAATCGACAATGATTTAATACTCAAAGGTCAGGTAAGCTGATTTAGTAAATGACTTAATAACGTCTTAATAACCCTGTTAATTACTTTATTAAAATTGTTGTTAATAAAGACTAACACAAAATACTAATTTTGTAGAAGCATTTAGTCCTTATTTAATTATATTGTAGATCGCAATTAGTACAGGAGTAGTTTTGACAATAAGCTAAAAGTATTTCTTCTAACTTCTGTTGGCATTTTAATAGTCTATTTAAACTCGTAGGATAATTAGATTGATCATTTATGTTATTTTTTTTAATTTGTCTGTTATATTTCTTAATCATGTTTTTTATTAACTGGGTTGATGACTATTTTTATCGAGTTAATATTAAGCTAAAACTAAAGTTTACACATAATTTACTTAAGTTGAAGCAAACCCAAGTTTTGCTGGAACTATAAAATAAAGCAACGCGATTCGAGTTCCAAGTCCGCGAAGTACCTACAATGAATGGTTGAAAGTAATCAGAGAGTTTTACTTTGTTGCTATAACTTTATTGTGATATGCTGTGTGTGGTGCAGTAAAAATCGTATTTTTTCTTTCTTGGCAACACTGACCCTTCGGCGTTACTAACATCTAGGATAAGAAATAGCTCACCAAGTAAAATTTTCCAGTGACACCAATTCCGATTTTTTTACGGAACCCTAAAATTGTATCTCCAAAAGATAAGGCATCTTTCAATTTACTATGATCTTCATAGGATCCCGTACGGTCTAATAAAACCATTCAAAATGATATTCTTATACCGCGCGACTTTGGTATATTTTCGTAGAAGGGCTTCAATAAATCTTTTGGTGGAATTTTTCTCCCATCCCGACGTGACACGTACATTTTTACATATTACATTCTGCTTTCTACACACGAGTGTTCAATCACGGCCCGTATTGTGGGTGTCGCGAAACGCACAAAGCCCTGGCTCGGATGTTATTAATTCTGTGGAATATCTACGATGTTAGGGGTAATAATCTGATTTATTTTAACATACACAAGTGTCAAGGTTACAAATAAATATGCTTACTTAATTTGAAACTCATTTCGGCGGCTTCTGTTTCCGAGAGCACGTTAAGCAATCGGCCGCGATCCTTATCGTTACATGACAGGATGTTGATAGGTTGAAGCCACTGTAACTGTATGATCTACGTGACAGTTTCCTGAGCCCTCTTATGTTGTATCTGGAAGATATTAAAATTAAACCAATCTATTCTAAGACTATGTATCAGATTAGATATAAACATAACGATGTACCTACGCCTATACAATTTTCGATAATAACGTTTCTTTGATTAATAAGTACTTTTATGTAAATAGCCAAAAGCGATAAATGTAAGAAAGTTTCAAAGACGCGAGATATCTTTTGAAGATTTTCTCTTATAAATTCTAAAGTATCTTACCTGTTACCTTTGATATTTAGTAATTTAAATCATCAAAGGAACCAAAAAATATTATATACTATCGCGTAGAGAACCACTACTTTTATTAGGGATGCGAAATTTCGCAAACGAATTAACGAAGCGTCTATTTCATATCAGTATGGTTGAATCTTGAATGAATATGTAAAGGACGTTCATTATTATAACTACTACTATACGACTACCACTATTTTACAATATTCCTTAGAAGATACCATTATTCAAAAGTTATAATTTCTATGCGAAAGAAACTGTATCCGTCTGTTACTTTTACACGCTTAAAATATAAAAATAAGTAGTTATAATCTAGGGGAAGGACACAAGATAGATTTTTTTTCCCATTGTTCAATCCCCTAGAATAATTTGGACTTTTATACATTTGGACGCCTGATGAATACGCCAAACAATACGACGCGTAGATTTTTGCCAAACGTTTCCCAAAACGAAGCAAAGGCGGGTAGGTAGTCTGTAACATTTCTTTAGTGAATAATAGAGGAAGATATCTAGCGAAGATATATTTTATCTGAATCTCTAAAGCACAGTTTAAATCCTTTAAAATATAGTAAATGATGACGTGTTCCCTGGAACAGTTACTTCCACGTTACAAGACGCGGTAACTCTCAGAAACATTAGATAAGCGATTTTCAACAATCTATCGACTGTAATCTCCTGAAGCTTTGCTCTAATAGAGGGTCGTCTTGCCAAACTAGTCGCTTGATTTATTATTTGGAACCTCGAATCTTGTAAAGTTAGAATTCTTTTAAAGTTCAAGTTTCATCCGCATTTTTGGTTATGGGATCCACTGTTCATTTTCTCTACTTAGGTAGTAGAAGTTAGTATGGGTATTAGTATCTGATGAGACGCTTACGTGTAATCCGTCGGCTTTAGGATGAGAATGCTAATGATCTTAATTTAGGCTCGAAATAGATAAACTGTTTCAAGTGGTCGGTACTGGTAACTTTGAACCAGACTTGATTTACTGTATTCTACTAATCGCGCTCTCTCACCTGGAGCCATATTTATGGAGTTAAAACTAAATATAAAATCTGTTATTTTGTGATAGCGGCCATTTTGAACTCTTTTTACAGTCTACAGTATGTCCTTAGTGCTGATGTAGTTGAACACAGTGAGTTTTAGCTTACTTGAATGTAACTCATGAATTTGATCTGAAATGGTTAATTACTGACAGATTGTAGGTACGTCTGCATTCCAGCAAGTTCGGGGCAATGATAAACTTCAATCAACGCAGTATTGGGGTTATGAATGTTTGAAACTCGGTCGAATAATTGTTGATGCGAACAGCAAATACAACTAACTGTTTGTACCTCGTTTTGATTAGGAATAGTTTGTTTAACAAACACTGTTTCTATTTTTGAAACATTTTTTGTGAGGTAGTTTTTGTTTGCAAGTTCATTTTATAAATATTCATGCGCGCTGGTTACATTTAAAAAAAAATGTGTAGAATTCAAACAATTTCGTAATTTTTTATTATTATACGAATTACAAACTTTAGCTTCCTCAAAGCGAAGCGGAAGTTGATTATTAAATTACAATAACTTATTAAAAATATTAGTTGTAAAGTTAGTCCATCATTCGATAACTGTTAGTGGGAATATTACATTATTTGTTTGAGCGATTATGCAGGAATTTAGATTAAAGACGTTTTATTAAATAACAGCTCGATCGTGACTGAAATAAAACCATAGAAAAACGATCTTTAATAAGTTTTCTTGTCTGCCATCAACCCCTTGAATCTCATTCCATTTGATTAAAATTCTAGATGTCTGCTGATAAATGATTTTTGCATGTCATTGTTTGTTATTAAAGTATTATTAAAAAACTCAATAATAGTAGCTAACTATACTAAGAAAAAAATCGTGACAAAGTCAATACTGAAAGTTAAAAAAAAATTTGGAATTTTTAATGCAGGTAGGCTTTGTTATAAATACAGAAGCCAAAAAATTTTTATTGTTTAGCTGTCTAATTATGCTCCATGCGGAAACTACTAGAGCGATTAAGGGAAAACATCGCATATTTTGTAACTTATAATTAAGTCTGAGATGGTATTAGCATACTTTGTATTCCTGGAAAAAGCTTTGTTCCCATGGTATAATAAGTTACATTTACAGTATATTGAGTGAGATACTAATGAACCAATACGGATGACACTTAGCAAATAGGCATAATTCGCTTAAAGCTTACAAAATAGGGATAGTTCCCGGATGTTCTTTAACCTGGGATACGGCTGAGTACACACTGATCTTTATTGGTTCCAAAACTAAAGTTTTTAACGATGTCAGAACCGTCAACAACTCTATACAGAAATACCATAATATATCAAGAAAATCCCGGCGTTTGTTTGAAGCAACGTTTGAAATGAACTCGAAATCTCCATTGTATCCATCAGTTAGCTTCGTCTCACAAAGCTTTGATTGAATCTTGTTACTAATGTTTATCGTCTCTGTGATTGCTTAAATCTGAATAAAGCATTCTGTTTTAACTTAGAATTTCATTCAGCTTTGCTTCGGTAACATGTAGGTATTCAAAGTTAAGGTATTTAAGATTAGAAACATTTATTTAAAAGAATTCGTTAAAAGGTATTATTATTAATTATTTGGACAGCTGTTTTTGAACAAAAAGTCGATTACGATAGTTGTCGTTTTTTAAGGGGTGATCTCATACAAAGCATTTGAAGGCTCAATTCGTCCTGAATTTGAGCCAGTATTATAGCGAATAATTTTGTAATCGGGTTACTTCAAAAGAATAATCTAAGCTTGTAACAGAGACATACAAAAGAAATCAATAAATTCTTGATAAAAAATTATAGCATTAACATTATCATGTAAAACAAAATGTTAAATTTACTTAGATACATGAAACTTTTAAGCCTTCAGTTTTCCCACAGTTGAGCAATTATTGTAGTGACGAATCTCATTATCAAGGTACTTTAATATCGAGGTATCATTAGGAATAGTATAGTGCAGGCTTAAGGATAACAGAAGACACCAACCAACGCCTGATAAAAATTTAACAGCATTAATAAAATTACGCATGTAACACGAAATTTAATATTAATAAAATCACAGGCGCACCTACTTTTTCGTCGTACTAAAAGTAGGGAGAATAAACAGAAAACACAACACAGTTTCTCAGTATAAAAGAAGTCGGTGCAAAATCACTGGCTGAGATTTTACGATCTCATAAATCTTGTACGCCTCATGTTAAAACGAGAATTTAAAGAAACTCGCTTGAATCTGTGGAAAAAAGGAGGTATAGACTTTTTATGTTTCGAGTTTATAGAGAGGATTACGCTGTTATTGCTGAAGGCTAAGAAATAAGGAATGGAAGTAAATAGAACCGCTCGTAGCTGCGTAACTGTGTGCGGGAGTCTGCAGATATCTTTATCGTATGAATAATACAGAATTACAACACTGTTATCTGTTTTATTTTCATCTGCTGATTTATTTATAAGTACGCTTAGTTGTTTGCTGAAGGGGCAAAGTGTTATTTTATTTGTAAATCGCTACCTCATTAGAACGCTTCAAAACTAAGCAACTAAGCAATTATAACACTAAGTAATACCTGATAAACGATTAGCAATGTTTCAGAGGATTATAGTTGCAAAGCTCGAGGCCTCTACTTTACATTTTATTTATTTAAACTTTATAGCAGGCCGACGAGGCCCATAACATAAATACCTACCTTATAGACTAACATGCGTATAAATATAAACTCAAAAACCAAATAGCTTCATTTCTGAAGCACTGATACGGTAGCACCCGGTGGTTGTCGACGTCTACGAAACTTTCGAAATACAACCCCCTTCGGTCACAAAGCCTCCTTCAGGAATGTTGAGAGGAGCTCGGTTGGAACGCGCACAACAAATGAATTAAAGTTCACTGCGTTGCACGATTCCAACTTCTCAAACAGCAACCTGTACTTCGCCTTTTTCTCCAAATACTTCACGACGTCAGGAGCCTTCGTAATATGATAGAGACGAGAGACGTAGAAGTTACTGGTACGGCGGGACGCAGGAGACGTTATGTCCTGTCGGTACTGTGCCACATTGGTGACGATAAAGCGGCTTTCTCTTTTTCTTTTTTACTATGAAACAATTAATCGTTATCGTATTTTTACAGAATTCAGCTTTCCTGGTATTATTTATCATAAATGCAGTTCGTAAAGGCATTATGTGACAATAAATTCGTAGTAGGTACTACAGATACCATCGTCTACGCAACGCGTTCACGATCCGTTTCATCCCTTCTAACAATCTAGTATTCCACCTCACGGAGTCGTTCATTACGAACATGCCAGGGGTGTTTACAGCGGAATGGATACAGTGCGATTGGCGGCCCGCTAATTAAATTTGCCGCCACTTAGCTCTAACGGTAAACACCCATTATGGAGCTCAATAAAAGTAACGTTATACACTTTAAACAGAGCCTTGTTTGACGTTTAAACATCGTGCAAGTTAAACAGAACGGTGATGGTGTTTAAACAACCAAATGGATGTTTTACGTAAAATGATTCGCGGTAACATTGTGACTGTAAACATTTTTGATTGGTTTTTTAATGCTAGAATCTTACTTTACGTTACTGCATTACCGTTGAATTAATGGACTTTCTATGGAAATCCGTACTAAAATTATAAATGCGAATGTACATATAACTCTCTCTTTGTTGATTACCTTTTCATGCTTACTACTGAGCCCGCTTTGTTGACATTGGGCAAACAGGTAGTTCTAATCTATCAGGAGACCTAAGACGTACTATCATCCAGCCTCAATTAATATAGAAGTTAGTGGCCAACCCACGTTTAAAGTTTTTTATGACACCCAACATTTCTGACATAACCTAACAACCGAGACTGATGACTTAACATTCTCTCCAAACCAAGGGCTTGAGAAAAGGTTTACCCCAAATGGTTATCCATTTAGATACCGACCGTTTCCGCAGTTACTGTTGCTTAACTCAATCTATTACTTCAACACAAGTCAGACTACGAACTCTTGGCTAGAGGTACTGTCATAATATCAAGGCGTACTATAACTCGTAAACAACAAAAGCGAACATAAACTGAGCAAATTACGTGATGCTAACAAACCGATAACAAAATTTACCATTCCGCCTACTCCATGTCCGAAGTTCGCTTAGTGAGCATACATAACGTGAATAAATTACATGTACACACGCTGCACTGTAAAAATAACCTCATACTTCAATTTATATCAAAACGCAGTAGGTCAAATCTCTCTAGGGGATAAATACAGGCTGTGGCGCGACTATAATTTAGGGGTAGAGCACACGATATCACAGTGACAGTGCATTAATCACAGCGTCGCTTGCAGACAGACGCGCGTCATTGAGAGACGTGGTTTTGTGCCTCACAATATTAACAAAGCTTAAATTGTGTGCAGATTTTGCATTTCGGGAGACATTATTCGCGTTTCATAAATGCTGACAGTCATAATGGTTAAGTACGCTTGCAAAAAAAATTAAGTCATGACTGGCAATTTTTAAACAATTCACCAAAATGTTACTGATGATTTTAGGTGAAAAAGGTAGATGACCTCAATGAAACTACCATTAAACGATATGTAGTCGATTTGATAAATTCATAAAATTGATAGTAGATTATGCAAAATAAGGTTTACTATAAAGAAAAACTGTGGTTTGTTCACTGATTATTCTCCTTTCGACAACTTAGGTCTGCTTTATATTACGAAGATTAACAAAAGCTACTATTTCACTTCTCCCGAGGGATCTTTGCTTAATTTGTTCCGTGTATAACTTCTAATTAATCTGGGATAAGGTCGTGAGCGCTACGTAATATTAATAAGGATAAAGGTAGCCCCTCCCGGTATTTAATGATCATTAGTTTGTACCTACTAATGAATAAAACTGAATTCTGTAGATAAAAAAGCCCATATTTTTGGAAAAATATACCAGTAACTTTTACTTTAGTAAAGTAGATACCGCAATCTATATTTTGAGCTAAATCCCCACCCTCACTTCGCTTTTACACTCATGGCAAAAAAATTAAGCGTTTGTATTGCTGGGCATTATTTTCAGGCGCTTAAATACATAGGTGTCCTAATGTCCTATAGCCTGGTGTCCTATCATAATCGTCCTATGGGATGTTACAATAGAAATAAAAATGTGTTTTTTCTCTAGACTTGAACTACCAGTTTGTCAAATATCAGCTCAGTAAAATACGTTAGGCAATTTTAGGATTATTGTTGAAACGCCAATTAGCTAATTTATCAATCAGTTTAGTAGGTACTATTTACGTACACATCATTTACATAATTATAATTGCAATACATAATGGATACCCACAAAATTTGCTCGTGTATAATTTTCGTTGCGCGTGACTGTACAAATTGTATTTTTTGTCAGCACCTCTTGTATTAGAGTCGGCAGAGACGAACGACTTAAATTGAAGAGTGCTCATGTCACAAAATTTTATTTTAATAAGCTGTAGATCGATGACAGCTCGTCGTAACTTCCTAACGAGCGCTCTTGATGACGAGATCAAACTCGCCATGACCGTTGACCTAATTGACAAGTAGTTCGACACAGTTCCCATCGGCAATCTTGCGTGAACACCGTAACTGTGACACAATTTATATAACAAGTAATCCAATTTAAAATGTTTAGATGTTTGGATGTTTGGAGGATTGTAAGTCCTTCATGCTCTAACCGTTGAACGATAGTTTGCATCCAGGAATAGGACATAGGATAGAATTATCCTGATAAATCCAATATATTTTTTCAACTACTTTTCCGGGAGCGAAGCCGCGGGCGTAGTCTAATGTTATAACTAAAGGCATGTGCAATAATTGACAATTTCTTTAAATCAGTGTTGTTTTATACAAGAGGACGTCAATATTATTTTTTATCGATTAAAAATAGTAACGCCTGACCTGCTAGTTTTGCCTTTACACCTAACGATGAAATAATGTTAGTTAGTGCACTAAAATTCACGACATTAATGTACTCGTAGTTACATTTACCGAGTTCTGGTATAAAACCCGATTTATCGCTTAATGTTATTTCTACGAAACGCTTAGTACAGGCACGAAATATTATTTATATGTAACTAAACTGCACTTATTTTAAATTAGACTTATTTGGAAATGGCTAACTCGAGAGTGTAGGTACTTTTAATCCTCATGAAATCTAGATGTATGTGTCTCCTAGTAAGGTAAAGCTTAAATAAAAAAATTACTCTTTGAATAGGTAATTCCAATTAATTTAACTCTTTTGATGGCAAGTTTTCTAACCACTACTACTTCATAAACATCTTCATTCCCATACTTAAGATCAAATGCTTAAGGACACCGCGTCGGAAGCGTAGTTTTTTAACTTTATAAAATTACCTTTGTTTATGATTGTTGGTGCAAGCCTGTTGCGCTAACGAGGGTGACGTCATATGGTGGCTAAGAGCTTTGCCACATTAGCTCCCATCTACTGCGGGAGGGGAAAGGGGACACACGGGTCTAAAACCTGAAGGGTAACCAACATCTATTATAGTTTTTAAGGCCTTCAAAATTTCTAACATTTAATGTTAGTAAAAAAATTAACTGATAATACGAAATGGTTACATCCATGGAAGAAAGCAGATACATAGCAAGCTCTGTGGTTATATCATAGTTTTGATACTTTAATAAGTAATAGCATGATAAGGTTACAAAAATACTGCATTAAAAGGTAGTACCATTGAGGGCGTACAAACGAACAGAAAATTGTCGTTTCATTGAGTATATTTAAGATTATTTCCCTCAGTGCACACGTAAAAGATTCTCCGCCGTTTCATGATGATAAACAGCGTTCCAAAAGAAGTATGATATAAATAACCTCTAATGTCGGTAGTAATGTCAATTCCTAGTGTATCACCAAAACACTTACAATTTTTGTTTGGGTAAAATAATCCCGTATGCACTCTACAAAATGCGTCGTAAACTATACGAGTATGAACTAGTGCAGTTTATCACGGTTTTGTGTGTGTGATACCGGGATTTTATTTGCGACATCAAATACCTAAGTGCATCTGCATTATCTTATAGCCGGTGCATTCTATTGAAGTGTATCAATACAATAATACGATAAAGATGACCGTGAGCTTGTTTTATTGCAGTTGATAATGTTTTAACATTTTTATCTTACGTTATCATACATCGCAATCTGCTGATAGACGTTCTACAATTCACTTAATGCTCCAAATACCTTTTGTTATTAAAACTATCCATATACCGTGGAAAGATCTTCTTTTACGACTTTTTTTGTTTTTTATAATGGCGTTTCAATATGTCTAATAGTTTGGCTGATTCCTTGGAGAAGCTAAATAACGGGAACATTTACTGATACCAATTGTAACTTTACTTGTTGGTTGAAAACTTTTGTTATCCTTGTTCCATCAGGATAAGTCAAACATCTTTGGACTTTTTAATGCCTACTTTCTTAACAGAATATCCGTTTTGCATTTCCTTTTAAGCACAAATATTTTATACTTACAAGCAAATTAATAATTAATTGGATCTTCTTTGTCGACTAAACTAAATGTTAAACAAAATTATGTAGTCGCGACATAACCTGATAAGGCTAAAAAGATAAAGTTCAATAAAAAACATTTGGTAAGTAAAGATAAAAATATATTCACTGCCAGTATTATACATTTTAGAATCAAAAACAGGCCGACAACCGAGATGGAAAGAAGTATTGAAAACAAAATTGTTGCTGTGACTGGAGGGGCTTCAGGACTAGGTCTTGCAATGGTCTGCAAAGTTTTAGAAGAAGGAGCAAAACTTGGTATTATTCTGGATATAAATCAACAGTTGGGAGATAATGCTGTCAAGGACTTGTCAGAAAAATACGGTCAAAGTAAAGCAGTTTTCATCAAATGTGATGTAACTTCAGACTTGGAAGCAACTTACGAAAAAATTATTAGTGAGTATAAAACAGTTGATGTGCTGATTAATAATGCCGGAATATTGAATGAAAAATCAATTAGACAAACCATTGAAATAAATACTGTGGCGTTGATGGAATGGACGTCGAAGTTCTACGATTTTATGAGAAAAGATAGAGGCGGAAATGGTGGAACCATAATTAACGTATCATCCATCTTTGGGTTTAGAATAATCCCCCAAAATCCTTACTATCAGGCTTCTAAATTTGCTGTTATAGGATTCTCAAAATCTCTCGGTCATAATTATAATTATTCTAAAACAGGCGTTCGTGTTGTAATATTGTGCCCCGGTTTAACGTATACGAATTTAAGTAAAAATCCCACAGCAAGAGATGATGAATCTTTGCCAGATTTATTTGAGGAAATAAAAAAATACGAATTTCAAGAAGACGACGCAATAGGAACAGGTATCATAGACATTTTTAAAAAAGCTGACAGTGGAACTGCTTGGCTGGTCGAAGGGTCACGCCCTGCCGTCATGTTGTAAATATATTATTGTGATTGTACTCGTATGATACTGAAGTAACAATATTTACTTAGTTCTACTTCTGATTTATAAACAAGAATTAAAATATAAAATTTTCTGTAAGTTTTTGCCACTTTTAAGTAGGGATGAGTCTAAAAAATTTGATTGTTAATATTTATTTTGACAAAATTAATGATAATACAAACACACAACTTAATTTTTTTTTGTATATTTTTTGACTTAATAACTTTTAAATTACATCAAAATCGGTTAACATACATACAAACGTGTTTGAAACCTGACTTATATTGTTATAATCATTGCTTAAATTGAGGTGCTCAATTTTTCTACGTAACGTCAATGAAACACCATTACCTTTTATTAGGCACTATCGGTTATCTCCATTAGATATCCGTTGATTAAAGTGCTGTACTGGTCTTGAGTCAATAAAATGAATAACTTTGTAAATAACAATGTGTACATGTTATAAACATCATCACTTATTCTAGCTAAAGAATATTGGCTCTACATCGGAACATAAGGTCATGAATGCGATTAACGTGTATAAAATCCATGTTATCACTAAAGTAAACTCAAAGCCATTAGAATACAATCATTCAGTAATCATTCCATTTTCATAACCAAATCCATCCTCAAATATCGTAGCAAGTATTTATAGCGAGTTCAACCAAAATAAACGCATTAGAATTATAGAAGTGTTGTTTCGAACAAACAATATGGCCAAACATTTAAAAAATAAAGTTATTGTAATCACCGGTGGGGCAGATGGCTTAGGTTCAGAGATGGCCGACCACTTTCTTCAAAAAAATGCAGCTGTTGTCATACTACTTGATGTGAATGAAGAAAAAGGACAAGAGAAAGTTAACTCCTTAAATTCCAAATATGGAGCACCTAAAGCTGCTTTCTATAAATGTGATGTTACAAAAGATATGGATAAAGTAACAAAGGCAATATACGAAACTTACAAGTATGTTGATGTATTGATAAACAATGCAGGGATATTAAACGATTTGTTGGTCAAGAAAACGATTGAAATCAACGTTACAGCGTTAATTGAATGGTCTCTCAAATACTGGGAACGAATGAGGAAAGATAAAGGAGGTAAAGGTGGTACGATCATTAATTTGGCTTCGATTTATGGGTTCAGGATTGATCAATTTTTGCCAATTTACCAGGCATCGAAATTTGCTGTAATGGGATTCACGAAATCTTTGGGTGATGAATATAACTTTAACAGATCAGGAGTAAGAGTGACAGCAATTTGTCCTGGGTTCACCAAAACAAAATTGACTGAGAATATCAAAACATGGGATGATGAAGGACTTGGTAAAGATTTTACCGTTTTCTTAACTCAGCAAGCTTGGCAAGAAAAAGATTCTGTTGGAAAAGCAGCGGTGGAAATCTTTGAAAGCGCTGATACGGGAACTGCTTGGCTAATTGAAGGAGCTAAAGCCATAGTTTTAGTATCTTAAGCAATTTGTTACTATTAACTTGCAACGTTTATTTGGTACGAGTATTTACTAGATTTTCAATTATTTGTCTACTACTCTATGAATGTTTTGATTAAATGAATATATTTAAAAATTCAAATTTATTGTTCATTATTTCAGTATTAATTCAACAAATATTTAACATATTATTTCTTACAACACTTCTAATACTTAACAAAGGTTTACCTAGAGTTGCAAGCTTATAACGTTTTCTTTTTTTAGCTTTACAAATCCTACATTTTGGTTTAAAAATATAACTTAGCCATTTCATTAAACTGCACCTTATGATTTGAAATTAATTCCTTTTTAACATAAATTCTGCCTGTAAGTATTATGTGCTATTGAATATATTACTTCTGACACGAGAAGATAATTAACACGTTCACTGCGGGGCTCAATTTCATGTACTTTCCCCCCGTGCGGCACTAGGTCGATGAGGCCTGGAAGCTGTCTCTTTTCTAGTGCGACCCAGGCCTCT
>LGAG01000236.1:19454-35264 GCA_001278395.1 Lerema accius
TACAGCTCCCGCACTGAGTGAAAGAACACGATTTTGGCCCCCGCACTGGCGGAGAGACAGCAACCAGGCCTAAAAGACCTTGCTTAGCAGTGAACGTGTTAATAGAAGTTTCGAAAGAAGAGGTCTACCCTGCCATGTCCTAGATATTTTGAATAAATTAAATTTTAATTCCGAAAATTAAGTGAATAAATAAATAGGTGGAACTAATATCACCAGAACGTGAACAATCTCATTACGTTTGCTGCTGCCTTTAACATAGCAGTATCAGCAAATGATTAGGTAATAAAAAGGCAATGATAAGATAATTAAGTAGGTATAGAAAAATATATTTGTTCTGTGCCAAAAACATTTGAGGTATAATAATAATGTGAAGTACTTCAGATCATGACCGCCGACCGCGATCCTTCCACCAGCCACACTGTTCCACTTTCTGCTTTCTCAAATATTTCTACTGTTCCTCTTCCAATGTTATCTGCATTTTGCCATTCAGTATTTTTTAGATCCTCTAACAGATCTGGAAAAGATTCATCATCTCTGGCATGTGGCTCATCGGCCATATTAGTATGTGTCAACCCAGGACACAGTACTACAACTCTTACGCCGGTTTTTTTATAGTTGTATTCGTGACCCATAGACTTTGAAAATCCGATGACTGCATATTTTGAGCCGTGGTAATATGGTATAAATGGAATTATTCTGAATCCATAAATAGAAGAAACATTGATTATGGTACCTCCCCTGCCCTGTCTGTCTTTTCTCATGTAATCGTAGAATTTAGCAGTCCACTCCATCAACGCTATTGTATTCACTTCTATGGTCTTCCTTATAGACTTTTCATTCAATACACCAGCATTGTTAATAACTACATCGACGTATTTGTACGTATCAATAATCTTCTTGAATGTACTTTCTAAGTCCGAAGTGACGTCACATTTATAAAACACTGCTTTATTTGCCCCAAACTTTGAGCTTAACGTCTTAATAACTTCAACTCCTTTGTCTTCCTTTACATCGACAATTATCAACAGCTTTGCTCCTTTTTCCAAAAAGCTATTAACCATTGCCAATCCAAGTCCCGATGATCCTCCAGTAACTACAATAATTTTATTTTCCACTGTGTTCGCCATTTTGTCCGTCATACACTAAAATACTTGTTAGTGTACAGAAACTAATTGAAAACTGGCAAATAAAACATAAGTAAAGCGTTTTATACCACAAGTTTTGATAAATCATTGCTTGCTATATCATATTAAAATAACTTTAACTGACCTTTTATCTTAAAATAGTTGTTGACGCAACGGCGATATCATTATATCATACATTAATTTGATAGCTGTTTTTGTCGAAATATTAGAGTTGAAACTTTTTTATCAAGATTATACCTATATTTATTACTAGTGGACCCGCCCTCGCTTCACTTCGGAAAACCTATGCCGAGGCGAAAGTAAAAAAAAGTTGCCTAAGTTACTCCTTTTTACATCAGCTACTCGCCAGTGAAAGTCCCGTCAAAATCTGTTCAGCCGTTTCGGAGATTAGCCGGATCAAACAGACAGACAAAAATAAAAAATATTTTGGTACGTGTACCGTTTGTACATAACACACGTTTGCATTAAGTAAAAAGCGGTTATTATAGTATTACAAACAGACACTTCAATGTTATTTAGTTGTATAGATATCTTCTTCACCAAATTATATTCATAAGAAATACATCTATGTATGCCTACTTATAATAACGGGGGAAATCTTTAATATGAAGACACATCCGCACTGGAGGAGCATGATGAAGCAGCTTTAAGCCTCTAACTGAGGATAACTGTATGAGGAGAGACCCGTTCTCAGTAGTGGGCCATTCAAAGTTTTAAACAAACTAATTAACCAAAGTAATTTCTTGTGGTTCTTGTGGTAAAAAATAAAAAAGTGAACTTTTAAAAACCTTTATTAAAGAATATTATAAAAGTGGTTTACCTATGTAGATAACTAGGTAAGAGCATTTTTATTTCTGGAGTTATAGACTTTAAGGTACTAAAACAATGGGTTTTGCACCTTCAATCAACCAAGCAGTACCGCTGTCAGCGTTCTCGAAGATTTCCACAGCTGCTTTTCCAACAGAATCGACTTTTTGCCAAGCTTGCTTCTTAACAAAATCGGTGAGATCTTTCCCAAATCCTTCGTCATCCCACGATTTTACACTTTCAGTCAATTTTGTTTCTGTGAATCCTGGACATATTGCAACCACTCTAACGCCCGACCTTTTGAAATTATATTCGTGGCCGAGCGATTTTGTAAAGCCCATCACAGCAAATTTAGAAGCTTGATATATTGGCAAAAAATTATCAACTCGGAATCCATAAATCGATGCTAAATTTATGATGGTGCCTCCATTACCTCCTTTGTCTGTTCTCATCCGTTCCCAGTACTTGAGCGACCACTCCATTAAGGCTGTTACATTAATATCTATTGTTTTCTTCAGTAATAAATCATTTAGTATACCTGCGTTGTTTACCAATACATCAACGTATTTATATGTATCGTAAATCCTTTTTGTTACTTCCTCAATATCTTTAGTAACATCACATTTATAAAAGACTGCTTTAAGTGCTCCATATTTAGAATTCAGAGTTTTCACTGCTTCTTGACCTTGTTTTTCGTTGATATCCAGCAAAATTGCAACTTTTGCACCTTTTTGGAGAAATCGATCGGCTATTTCAAGTCCAATGCCGACTGCTCCACCAGTTATCACTATAACTTTGTTTTTCAAATCTTTAGACATGATGCCTGCACGAGTAGCTCTACTCTATTGGAATAATTGCTACGGATCGTTTTTTAATATTCATAAGATAAGTGAGGTCAGATCATTAATAGACGTAGGGTGATGCATTATCTGTTATACTTCTGATTTCAATGTTTGTGCTCAGGTTATCACCTCTGCAGTTGTGCATGGAGAATCTATTTTTATAAAGAAAGAAGTCACTTACAATGATTTTTAAAGTAAATCTAGAATAGTCGTTTTTATCATACTTAATAAAAATGTTGATTGACTGACAGACACGCTACAGCCTAAACGAGTAGACCTGGAAGCATGAAACTTGGCACAGAGGTTCGTTTTCGAGTGTAGGGGAGCACTAAGAACGGATTTTTGGAAATTCACACTTTAAGGGGGGGAAATAGGGGTTGAAAGTTTGTATAAAAAATTAAAGCAAGCAGTTTGCAAATTAGTATTTAGGTTTTCAATACGAAGCTAAGACGTGCGGATTTTTATAATTTGCATAAGAGGGTGAAATAAGGGATGAAAGTTTGTATGAAAATTAACCAAATTTTAAAGCTAGCAGTTTTCAAATTCGTGTTTGGATGTATGGATGAAAAGGATGAAGAACCTTATTCAACAATTTATTTTAATCAACCCTTAAGGGGGTAAATATCACCACAAAACTATAATTTCCGCAAGCAAAGCTGCGGGCAACAGCTCGTACTTAATAAAAATGTTGATTGACTGACAGACACACTACAGCCTAAACGGATAGACCTAGAAGCATGAAACTTGGCACAGAGGTTCCTTCTAGAGTGTAGGGGAACACTAAGAACGGATTTTTGGAAATTCCCACTTTAAGGGGGGGACATAGGGGATGAAAGTTTGTATGAAAATTAAAAAAAAAATAAAGCAAGCAATTTGCAAATTGGTATTTAGGTTTACAGTATTTAGGTTTTTGATACTAAGCTAAAAAATGCGAATTTAAAAAAAAATAGAAAATCATTCCTTATGGGGGTGAAATAAGGGATGAAACTTTGTATGAAAATTAACCAAATTTTAAAGCTAGCAGTTTGCAAATTCGTGTTAAGGTTTATGGTTGAAAGAAGTGAAAAACCTGATTATACTTTTTTTTTAAATCAACCCCTTAGTGGGTAAATATCACCGCAAAACTATAATTTCCGCAAGCAAAGCTGCGGGCAACAGCTCGTATTAAAATAATTCATTGAGTTACACTGTTTCTAATGATACTCTTATTTATTGACTACCCGAAGCTGGTGTAGCATCTTTAGTCAATAGTGAAGTTATGCGAAGAAAAGAAGAGCTTATGTGCTTGAAGATTTTTTATCTATTTATATAAACACCTACTTACAAACACAAACGCATGTATGTTGTCACCGCGTTCTATTTGCATTTGTGTTGCTTCATACATATCTACAAAAACTTGCTAAAGTCGCGATGTGAACGCACGGTATTGAAAATGCACGTCATCGTCGCGGTTAAAAAAAAGTTGAAGGCCACTAGATGGCAGCACCGACTATTTCGTTAGTAGCACCCTGCATAAGTCAAAAGACAACAACAATATTATCCAGAATAGGTACTTGAAAATTGAAATTTTAAGGTCAGTTTACTAGAACCTCTTATTTTGCCATCAGTGATCGCCTACCCACTTTCCAACCACGTTCGCAGTTGCTTAACTTCGACCAAAAAATCATGTCGTCGGGCTATTAGCGGTTGAATTTTGTTTACAAAATGTCGGAATTTTTAGAATTTAAATTTTTAACATAAATTATAACATGCTGTATGCACTGAATCATTATACCTAGTTCTACATGCTGCGCAGTTATATTTATTATGCGAATAATGAGATGCTAAATGACTAACACGACCGTGGTTATACAGGAAAATGGAAAAGCTTTAAGTATATTTTTATTGATTTTCTATCAAATTTCGTTAATCATTCCCATTAAATAAATCCATTTCAAGCTATTTAAAAGTGAAATAATCTGACTAGATGTTGCATAATTTGTTGCATACTTTAGATATACTAGATTCTTTAATAGAATAAAAATGTAATTCAATATTATGTCTTCCAATAAGATACTGGGTCTAACGAAGGTTCTAATATTCTCGGATCCTCTTAAACACTACAGAAAAAAAATATAAAAATCTATCCAGCGGTGTAGGTTAATTTCAGTTACAAACACGTACGGTAAGTTTATGTATAGGTTTTAATATTAACATTAAAAATATATACCAGTGATTATTCCCTTAAAAATGTATATACTCTCACATTGGCACGTACTCGTACGACAGTAAATCACAACAACTACTTGTTATCTTACAGCATTATCATTTTAATAACAATATTATCACCACTTACTTGTTATCAAATTATCAACATAACTGGGTAACTACCAAATTTCATTTGATAGTGAAAAGTCGAATTATGTTTTGTGTAATTTTTATCATATAATTATGCAAGTACGTTACCATACAAGGCAATGCAATGCCAACAGATACTAGTAATATGAAACGCTCATAGACTGGTAGCTTTTACGGATCCTAAGCGGATGTATGAACGCTAGAAAATTCCTAAATTATTTTCGTGCTTTGTAGAGCACGTAAAGCAGTGGCAACCGTGGACGGCCAAATAATTTCCGATTCTTTGATTAACCATTGTATGTTTCGTGGCGTAACAGTACTTAAATATACATATAAGTATATATATACTTTTTATATAAATTAAAACAAAAACACTGGGTTTCATCGCCACGTAGCACCTACCCATAACGAGACACTCAAAGACAAAGTCAATCACGAGGTTTTCATTGCAATGGAAATATAAATTGAAATACTGTTTAAAATTGGAACACGGTCCATCACCAATGAGATGAAAGGAAATAATAAACAAAATACATTTCATAATCCTTTTGATGTTTTATTTCAATACAAGTTAACACTTGCCTGTAAAATCTATTTGCATCGATGTTATAATTAATTTTACGTCAGTCGTAATCAAAATTTACAATAAATCCAGTAAATTTCATCCTTGTCAAGCTATCTTATTAAGTTTTATGGCTCAAGTTAACGTGGTGTAAAATAGCTTGACGTGGTGTAAAATTTTCTGACGGTTAATATTAATCTGAACTGAACACATCATATTCAATAAAAATATCTTCGTTTTATCTTAGTCTATGCCATTAATAGGCCATTTTAACTTAACATCGTGTCTTGTATCGTGATTAAGGAAAGTAACAAACCAACCCAATCGAAACCAATGAAAATTCGGTCATTATACCTACCACCAAGTTATAAATACAAGGTAGAAAATAATGAGATGCCACATTTCAATATGCGCGTAATATAGCCATCCGCATCGCGATGACGCGGTGAATAAATAACGATCGTATTAACGACTCTCGGCGGATCAGTCATGGAGCCCGATACTCATAAATATAACAGCACATTGAATAGGAAACCACGAATAGGCTCTCGGCACCTCGTTGATTAAATTATGTCAAATGCAGCTACTGCAGCACATAAAGCGTCGATGCTTTCCATAACTAATCCTCTGATTGACTTAGCATTAGAATATTTCGCCTCTGTTCATCTAGTTTCACGTAATTTCGAACATGTACGAAATCGGAATGCATTCTAGTTTTGTTCTCCTAAATATAAAAGCTGAGTTTATTCGATTCTTAGATACAAATTTTTGTACTGAGTTGATCAAAAATGTCGAAACATATAACATCAATATAAGTTATTTCAAAGCAAAATTCAAAGGAAGCAAGAATCTCCGAAACAGTCTTTAAAAACGTACTCTTTTATCAATATTTTTTCGGTGTTAGTTATCGGAGGGATCCCTCGCGTCGCTTGTCACTGTTTTGGAGCGTGGTCCAAAATTTATTGTTTGGTAATAAAAAATTCCAAACAACACTTGTAATTATATCTGCGTTTTAAAACCAATAGTTTCATGAATCTTTTAGGAAATTCACTTAAAACAATTTCAGCAATTACTGATTTATTTGATGTCCATAGAATGCTACGAGGAGAATTTCTATTCTACAAAATTTTGACACTATAAAATTCACATTGTTTCTAATCCTATTTCTATCCCTATCTGTTTTGTAGCTATGTCTCTTTTAAGAGCTTCGGCAATGTATCCGTACATTACCTTAGTCTTTAGTTTTTCATGTTTCCATCTTCCTTCACTGTTGTCAATTTATCAGTTATCTTCAATAAAAAAATCTAATATCCTAATTCATAGTTCTCTTGTCTTACACCACGCCCTGACTGGATTGAACGGCGTTCCCAAATGAAGTTGATAAATGGTGGCGCAATCCCCTCAGTATCTTCCAGTGATGCGTCTCGCAATTTTTCACCTTTCCTGTAATCTCCGTGACCAACTGCGCGTGAGTCGACTCGTTAATACACAGATTGCTCTCAGCGTGATGGAGGGAGGTTGATCTATCAAAGTCTGTTATTAGTTGATTATTCGATTTGTCTCAAGACGCTTTGAGGCTAATCAGAAAATTTTATTGCCTGCTTAAAATGTGTCTGTTATAACATAATCAATTATAATATTTTTGTTGTTCCAATCGAGGCTAGTGCTGGAGGCAGTTGTATAGATTTTAAGGCCTTTAATAAGTTAATACTAGACATAAATCCCACTTTATGTCAAATGGCTATTATGGTTGGGGATTGTTAATGCTTAAAACTTTAAGCCGATTTTATCTTCTTTTAAAAAACCCTGACATCGTATTATTTAAGAAAAAAATCAATTATGTATTTTGTACAGCGACCGTGTATAAATCTTTAAAAAATTAAGATGATAAGTTAATCAAATCATCATTTGCTAAATCGTGAATCTGAGAAGTTAAGAAATGACATATAGGTCAAAATCATAACTCGCAATGATCGGATAAAACGTAAAAGTATTGCCGATGTTATGTAAGACCTAGATAGATAGATCAATTACATTGTCTGTCGGTTTGACATTATTTTCTGTAACAATGACAAATGTTGAATTGAGTAATTTCTACATGTCAAAGCCGCAGGGGCTGCGGTGCTTTGTTCTTGAAACCTAATTATCTGTTGTCGCGAGCTGTCCCGATTATCGAAATATTATCTCTTAATAATTATTAAAAAATATAAAACAATGGCTTGCTAATTGTTTACCTTTGTTTTGATAAACTTCGATGAAAAAAGAGATTAAACAGTTGATAGAAATGCAAAAATAAACCTAATTACTCGAAATGGATACTGAGTTGAGATCTCAAATGCTGGGTCGTAAATAATAAAAAGAACTGTTTGTTTGCTGATGACTCTAAAAGCATTGAATACTAATTTGTTATTAGATAAAATGTTATTGCTACTCACTCTTATACTGAAATCTTCTAATTAAGTCAAATACCTACTATGTATTTTTATGTCACCTCAAAGTAGACGGCCAGTTAAAATTAACACTCAAAGTTGATATGATAGATGGTGCTGCAGATTAGATGAATCCATATCTACTTATATTCTAAGTGCCGATTGTTTTAATTCTTGAGATAATTTGAACACTTATGTGTTCGACCGCCTAATGATCAATGTTAAGCAAAACAGTGTGAAGATTTTTGCAATTGATTCCCAAAAGAAAGCAAGGACATCTAGTTAGTTTATTAATTAAATTATAAGAACCATAAGTTATTGTCTACCAGCTAACCTTTAAGCAAACCATTAGGACTCAATTTACTTCATTCATTTTCTGAAAATAGGTTTAAGATATGAACTAGTGAAACTATTTATACTAGTGACAACGTATGTATGTGTAAATGAATTATTTAAGTCTAGGTTGAAGTCGCATTGTTCGTTTTTGAACGAAATGTCCTAAGAGCACTGAAGTTTACTTTATTTAAGGATGAAGATTCTTACACGATAAAATAGTAATACGTTACAAATTAAAACCAATTTTTTTAGATGCATTATATTTTTTTAATTATTAATAGGTATATTAATACAATGTAACATCTTAAAATATCAAGTTTTATCACAATACTTCTTAGTATAAAAGCATATAAATAAAATCACTTGTCTTAATCAATAATGTTTCGTTACGTTATCAGTTACACTTTATTTCTTTCGTTTATTCTCGAACCTTAAACTTTACCCAGTGGCCACCTTCGATCTTAATGTTAAAACTGTCCTTGGCTAGTCTGACTGGTTGTTGGAGCTTATCAGATACGGATAATTCCATATGAAGCAGTATCTGATATATCATCACCTTCAGTTCACATAGAGCGAAGCGTGATCCTGAGAACAAAGTATTTGTTAAATTAAACAAACTGTTTTGAATCCACTGCCGTATGGAACACAAATATTGTTTAATATTTTCTACTGTCTTATTTAAAATAGGTTCCTATCAACGCTTACATTACGTTTTAGTTGTAAACTGTCAGTAGGTAGGTAATTAAGGTTTGTGCCTCGATGATTTGAAGCCGTAGGGTTGGTTGACTCAACGGTGTAAATGATCGGTGAAAGCCTCAAGCTTGGATTACAATTAAAGTAATTTTTTAATAACTTGTCGAAAAGAACGTTAGTAGGTACAACTAAAGAATCTAACTACATAATGTTACATGCTATTGTCTTAGGTGACCATGTTTTAGTTTTGGACAAAATTATCATCAGATATGACTAGGTCCGTAACGTAGTAAGTACAGTTTTTGTTATTGCGGTGTATATTACGCTATTAGACATATTGACCAGTTCAAAAATTATGGCACTGACACAGACCCACAATAGAGAATAGACATTGCGGTCGTATACAATTGCGACTAAATAAGTAACGAATAAAAATCGAATACTACCGAGCGGCCGTCTTCATATTTACTCTCGTGATTTTTATGTTGGATGGCTCCGTCCATTCTTTATGGGTCTGTGGCCATTGATATTAATGCTAGGTAAAATAAAATTCATTACCAATACAGTTCCTGGGTCCAAGTCCGAATGGCATGTAAGCGAATGGGTTTATCTTGTGCTTGTTTTCCTCTGAGAAGCGTTCAGGATCGAACTTCTTTGGATCAGGGAAGTATTTTTCGTCGTGGTGAATAGCCCAACTTGGTACTGATATGCTTTCTCCTTTACGAACCTAGAACATTAAAACAATAACTAATTAAAAAACCGTAAATAATTTGTATTTGAACACCAAGTCATTCCATACGCGAAATAAATCGACAATGGATGCGTTTTGAAAGTATTATTCCAAACACCTATAGAAAAGTGACCAAAATTAAAATAATAAAAGATATTTTAGTTTTGGTTTTGAGATATTTCTTGTGTTTTTTAAACCTCAAAAAATAAGGTTATCTTTTACATTAATGGCATATTGAGACATCATCGTTTCGTCATCTGGTACGATTTAGCCATCCTCCTTTGGGGACATTAATTTATTATTTTCTTTACCATTAACTCACTTGTAGATTATGTCTATCAGAAGAGTAACAAACTATTTAAAGAAAACTTACAATATAGTCCCGAGTAGCTTTTTCGTTTGGTCTGCCCAAATTGTAATCCTTGACACATATCCTGTCTAAGGCAACGGCAGGAGGCCATATTCTCAATACCTCTGCAAAACAAAAAATTTAATCAATACATAAACAAAAGGTTGTAATATCTTTAAATTCTTCTTTTGTCAACATATGCATACTAGAAGACCGAATAGACGCAGTTCTATAGTTTAGTTTTCTACATCAGATAGGTACTTTCAACCTTAAATTTTCATGTAGGTACGTTTAGTAAATGCTCATTATATTAAAAAACTTTTGCAATGACTTTTCATAAAGGTTCCTCGAAGTGTCTCAATAACAGCCCGAACTACCGGGTCCAGTTCACCACAAAGTTTTTACTACAATTAATCAAGCCGTTTTAGAAATAAGCACGTGCATAAGGTTTTTATATACTAAAGATTACTTACCAGAAACTACCATGTCCAAATACGTCATGTTCTGTATAGAGTTATAATCGATCTTCCCATTGTTCTTCGCGTCAAATTCCTTAATCTCTTGAACCAAGCGTTCTTGAACCTCTGGATGCATGGCTATCTCATGGAGGGAGAAGGACATGGCAGATGATATAGTTTCAAACCCAGCAATGAAAAATAACACGGCTTGGGCAACTAGGTCATTGTCAGTCCATACTGAAATAAAAAAAGAAATGTTTTAATACATATCAATACCTTAAAGATCTTATGACTTAAGATTAGGAGTGACTTCCTCCATATGTTTAATTAGCAATCGCCGGCGGCTCCGTCCGTGTAATTTTTCCGTTTCGCAATATTTTTTATTGCTGCTCCTCTCCTATACATCTTGGCGTGATGTTATATAATAGCCTATAGACTTCCTCGATAAATGGACTCTCTTACACTTAAAGATATTTTTTTTATTGGTCCAGTAGTTCCTGAGATTAGCGCGTTCAAAGAAACTCCCCAGCTTTATATTATTAGTATAGAAGTATAGACAGATTAATACGTTAAGTGAAAAATTTAAAAGTTATTTAGTTAAGTATTTATAGCTTGCCAAACTTCATCCAGGCCAATTATATTTGCCTTATCTCTTTTCTCATCATCCATTATCATCTTGTTCACAACGAAGATGTTTTTATCCTTACTTAGGTACTCGTAAATAATCCGAGCATGAAAGAGAAACTACGGTTCATAGTTTTACAAAACAGGGATTTAGAATATTTTAACCTTTGTTATGGTTCTTCTTGCCAACAGCAGATTCTTCGACGACGGAGAAACCAGCGTCTTTCGTAGCGTGACCATTAGAAGGTTCATCGTGTGATAATTGACCTAAAAATAAAGTAAATTATGTATAGCTTTAGTGTTACGAAATTTCCCATAGTTTTAAGAAAGTTTAATCTGTTAAATTACGAGTATAATTAGGACCCCACCTACTGCAAAAATATATGACTAAGTAATTTAGTGTGTATCAATAATATTAACTATAGGTAACTGTTTGCGATATTAACAAAAATTGGTGATAATACAGTGGAAAAGATCATAATTTACTAACTATGTAAATAATATAAACAGTAACATCAATTACTATATTTGCATAACGTTAAGAAAATAATAATTATATGGCTGAATGTAAAATGTTTGCATTTGTAACATATTACGTCTTGGCTCAGTTTACTTCATAAACTTGTATAATGAGGAACAAATATACTGAGAATAACGTATAATGTTTCTCTATCACGGAGTTTAACGAAATCTTTTGTGCTTTCAACATGAACTTCGACGAAACTTGCGTTATCGAAGCTTGTTGAGGCGTCGTTCAACTGTTTAACACAACTTCAGAGATTGTTGAAGGATCTACGTAAACACCTTTATCTCCATGTTAACATTTATCTATGTAGTAATGCGTGAGACTTTCGGTTTCGACCCCTTTTTAAGAATAATAAAGGAATCTACTTACAAGCTGGAGATATTATAATAAGAAGTGCAAAATGCTTGCTTATATTAATTTAATTCAGAAAACAAAACATCACTCATACTTCAATGCGATAGATATTCAGTCAAGACATCTAACGTGTAGACGTAATGCGATGTTGACAGCGAATTTAAGACATTAAAATCTGCGAGCCAAATCAAAAATGTTTTAATTGGTCTTTCATCGTTTTCCACCCTAAGATGATATAAGACACTAGGTAACCGGTAGTGTAATCTTAATGCACCTAATGATTTTGATAAAGAAGCCTTTGATGATACCTTTCTTAGCCTGCATGAGAAGGTGGATCATGTCAGGTCTGATGATATTCTTTGCCTCGCGCTCCCCCATCGTATCCATGACAAGATCGTTGAAGAACTTCCTCGTTGCATCCGAGAACAGTGTTAAGTTCAACCTCTGAAAAATAAAAATATATATTATTAGACAATAGGCACATATCTGAATGGGATTAGACAGTTATTTACAGATCTTTGTGAGGATAAAGAACCTAATGTAAAGCAATGATAGTTTGTAAGTACTATACATATTTTACGTCATTAGTAAACAACTGAAAAATGTTTTGTGCTACATATCACGAGCTCTTATCATCTTTACCGTAATTTTTTGTCATCTTTTGGTGCTTTATAGAAAAAACATCTAAATTGAGTACTTTCCTAATTGTTGAATGTTTCGACCTTGAACAACGCAAGAACCCAACTAGCGCATGTGATTAATACTATACTAGGTTCATGCACTATGAAGAAGCTATATTTTATCTTAGTAAAAAATCTCATCATTTGGATCCAAGGCATAATCATTACGTCATCTTAAAATGTTTTTTTTTTCTATGGAACAAACATTTTCATAACACAACAAACACTGCTCATCACGGTCGAGTGCGTCGTGTTCACAAAATCTTGACATTGACTGAACTTGACTTTGTATCGGACCTTGAAGGTAGACGCACACTGGGATTGTTGAATCACACTCACCAACTGCGTACGTTACATCGCATAATGAATGAATTTGTCCTTCAATTGTTATCTCGGTCTTTATGTCCGAGATTTTAGGTCGTTGATATAGTGACGTCATTTAGATGCATGCTGAACTTATAATCATAATCAATTATCGTATTAGTATTGATAAGTACTAGTAGTTTAGCCAATTTTAATATCATCTACCGTTTCTGGGCTTTCAAGATTTTTTAAGAAGAATTTTAAAACGTAGCCTTTAATTTTTCTCTATTCGTAAGAAAGTTCGAAGACTGAACTTTGAGACGACGAATTAGATACTTAATAATAATAGCTTTTTATTCGGTATACAGAAATGAAAGATGTAAAATAACCACATGAGCATCAATTATCTAATCTAAGTAGGTAATTATCCCCATAATATAAATTAAATTAAATGATTTCGTCGATTTATCATAATCTTATAGATATTTTTAAAATGATAATATTTATCTGTTTACCGGGACTTTTTTTAACAGAAACGTGAGAATAAAAATCAACTTATAAGTCCAGTTAGCTTTTGCTCTATTAGATAGGCACCTTTAAAATACAGACAGTAATTTTAGACAGGATTGATTTTGATAACTGTGTTTTGTATAGCATTCGTCGTTTGTCTTATTATTCGTCGTCGACGTTGTAACGTTACAGATTCGAGCATTTACAATGAGGGAGAAAAACAGCACGCACCTTGTAATGATACAATGTGTAACATCTTGATACGCCTTGTAACATCAATGTTAAAAGCCTAGCATAAATGTTGCATTATACATTATGCTCGTCAGTCAGAGAAGTATTATTGTAATGTAATGCTCAAAGTCGAGTCTATAATGTTACATTATTCGTGAATGCTCGCGGTGAGGGAGCGCTTTTAAAGCATCCAGTATAATTCCATCTTTACGTGCAAGCCATAAACCTCCGTCCATTACCCCTAACCCTTATTAAGTGTCAGACTTTCACTCAATATCGCAGGGCTTCGTTGAATCTATGGCCCAATATATTTCACTGTATTAGAACGAAACACCTACTGAATATAGGAAATACGGACAGAAAATCAACGTTATATCTATCACCTACCTTACTTATTACCCACCTGTATCTTACACATCTTGCTTTGCTAGTAGTCTCACTTTAAGATTTATACCAATTTTAATAGATAGGTATGAGATGTAAAAAAAATATTTTTACCAAGGAAGTCAATGTTTTCGATTGGATATCATTATTTTATTATACCCCCAATTTTGAGCACTTGAGTTCTTTGGTTTTCAGTTAATGATTATTAATTAGGAGTCCATGCGAAAGATTACAATTAATCAGTTCTTATGTTTGGCTATTTAAAACTAAGGAAGCTAATAGCTAAACGATTGATACGGAAATTAAACAATTTACTTCTTCTGTACGAGTAGATACTAAAGTACTTGTAAACACAGTAATCTACGTACGCGACACGTGTACTTACACAATAAAGCGATCAATTACCTACACTACATATAGTAGGTACATACTCTTGTGGAGCGGAATTATGTTTTAACGTGTTATTATTATAAGAATTTTGTAACCCTAACACAGTTATGAGTAACTTCAATCAAAGGTTTTTCCCTCATAATGTCTCCATTGTGTGAACTAGTCATAGTTGTTTCCTAACATTGTAATGTCGATATGAAATATGCTTGGAAATTGCTATATTTAAAGTTAAGTCGTAACTTTACGTGCTCAGCTCAACAATTATACTAAACCGAATTTCTGTTCCGGTAGTCTAAAGCTCGATTTCCGACAAAGCAATATAATCGGAATGATGGGATTTAACACTGTGATTTAATAATGTGAGGTTCTTAACACCCATGGTACAAGAAATCCTAGTGTTAACTTTCCAGTGATTTTCTAATTAAGTTTTAATACAACATAATAATATTGTGTCATCTACTTGTCATCTACCAACCTTCACAACAGCAGGACACGATATGTAGAGGAACAACATGAGGATCTGTTTGAACTTAAACGTGGCGGCAGTCTTCCCCATCTGGTAGAAGGTGTTATTCTCTTCTGTGTGGGAGTCTACCTTCAGCCCGAAGGCGCAGGACGCAATGACGTCATTGGCATAACGTGTTGTTAGATCCTTGACATCCACATCCATGTATCCTGTAGACAAAAGGTCATTAATGGTATTAATTTGAGGGCATATTTGAAGAAGCTAACTCGAGAGAATAACTTCAATTAGTAGTGGACTAAGTTAGTTTGTGAGAAATGGTCGAAAGAGGTAGGTGTTAAATTACTTCCGTTTAGTTCTAACGTTAGTGGTTTGTAAGATTCAGATTGAAATAACCGTAATAACAGCTGTAATTAGTTAGGGGTCAATTGGAATTTTAAACTGCTGAAACTCTACAAAGTAGGCATCAAAATTTGTTAAGATAGGAAGTATAATTTCTTTTATGTTGTTGACAGGTATTGCTCAGTTATTTAAAGAAGGGAACTGTCAAAATTGTGGGTGGAGACAATAATTCGACGTAAGGAGAGCAAAAAACGAACTGCTTTCGATAAATTTTTATTATTATTTTTTTTTTTTTTATTTATTTGAAACAAGTTC
>LGAG01000236.1:35502-48450 GCA_001278395.1 Lerema accius
GTCTATTTTATTTGATAATCCCGGTAACGTCAACAACACTATGATTGACCTTAAAATTAAAGTAATTGCGGGAATTAATGAAGCACTTGAAGCAATTGATGTTCTGAGGCGAGCGGTCTTTTTTTTGGCATAACATGGCTGCCATGGATTACATTTTTTGCGCAGAAATCTTGATGTAACATTAAAAACGAAGAAATTGTCTAATTCACGCTTGTGCGAATAGTCGATTCTGGGATTCCATAAAATATGAAAAAGCAAACAATGAACAGTAACTATAAATATCTTAAGATTAAAACAACAATCATTATACAATTGACATAGCATTATCGCAAAAAATATCTACTGAATAAAGTTGTTTTCCCAAAACATCCAAACCGATCTGTATACAAAATGAACTAAATTATTGTTTATCTAACCTTTTTAAACCACATCCACAGGTTATGATGATAATTTTGCTATCGTGTATTATTATTCCAATCTCATCCACCATTTTAATGATAATGTTGTGTTCACGTTATCCTCTATTGATAATGACGAAGGCCAAAACTATTATTTGTGTTCATTTTTACAGTAAAAAACAGATTTGTATATTTATATATTGTCATCTCAATCAAGTTGAATTCATAAGAATTTGTTAGTTTACTACTAGAAAGATTTTTAGTAAAATTAAAACTTATGACTTGTGCTTGATCAAATAACAATCTATCCAAGTATTATTCTTCATAGATTGCTTAAACGACGTTGGCATGTTTCTAAAGAAATATGAGTCTAAATGAACATAGATGAGATACGTATTTTTTAATGCGAAAAATGAAGAATTATTTTTACTGAATAATTCATTTAAATAAATGAAAATCTTTGATTACCTCCTGAAGCTTCAATTTTGTTTCCTAACACCTTCAACATCTGCTTGCCAACTTCATCCATGAAGGGAACCATCAGCTTGATCTTGGAGCTGGTGAAAGCTGGACTGAGCGTCGACCGCATGTCCTTCCATTCTTGACCTGGTGAAAACATCATAATTAAGGTATAAACGAGACGTCAAATAGCATAATTAGTAAAGACGATAAGGGTGCATGCAACAACGCCGAATACTTTTTTTGGTTAATTACTAAGAACGTAACATATCAATAGTATAAAATATTGGCGCTATATAGTCTAGTAAACTACGGTACGCAGTACTGTGTACAATTGTGTTTTGTACTCCTACATTTTTGGTGCATGTGAATCACCATTTTATTTATTCTTGTAGTGGCTCTGTGCGCTCTATTTTGCTTTGTTTTTTGGCGTTGTGCAAATATATTGCAATGTACTACTAGTGTAGTTAATTTTAGGGAAGCTAAGCGTCGTGTGGTTTTTATATGAGCAGTAAAACCAGAGGTGATTTATGATTTGAATATGTTAGGTACTCTTGAAATAACTTTACCTTTCAAAGCAAACAAATTCCTTGCAAATATTGGCTCGCTCTTCTCATCAATAAATCCGCGGTGGTCGAGGAAATGCTCGAAGTCTTTCACAGTAACTTTCTTTATCAAATCTAGATCTCGAAGGACCAGCATTGGATACAGTAGTTCATATCTTCCTACAAATCTGTGTAGAAAGTAAAGGTGATAAATATTATTTTTGGGAAAAATTAATGAAAATAGCTGTCGCAGTTTTAAATTAAATATACTTTTCTAATATGCTCGTAGGAGCAGGGAAAGTATAAAAAATATTCCACTTTATGTTAAAAACTTCAACAGGGGGAGCATCTTGTGTAATATTGCAATTTATTTCATTTTATGTACTAAAATTATTTAGTAATGCCTATTTGAGTTTGATACACTACCTATAAGGACGTAATATGAAACTGCCAATTGTATAGGACTTACTTCTCTTCAGGAAACTTGAAGTACAGGTCCTCGAGGTCATCAACTATATGAGTCCGTCTTGTGAAGACTCCGAGCATGTTGCCCATTAACGGAACGGGTCTGATGGTTTTGACCCCGTAGCTACTGAACTTGGAGTATACTTGACGGAGATATAGCGCCAACGCGGCGAGGAACACCGCCGTCCATATCAGGAAAAGCATGGCCTGGAAAAACAGATCCTCATATACTGTATAGTCGTATGAAGCTTCTTTCTCGTGAATCCTTTGGACAATTGCGATAAATAATAATAAGCTACGTATTCATAGGCACACCCTAAGATTCCCTGTATTGTGGAAGATGTGCATATTATAAATGGACAAAAGACGCACCCAGATTTACAACAGATATCTATTTAATAGATCACCATTCAAATTTATGTCTTGATGTGAACCAAGCTCGTGACTCATTGAAAGGTAGTCCAGCATGGCATCCTTGTGCCATTCAGGTTGTGAAAATTTAAGTTAAAACAAACAATGAAACCAAAACTCGTGCGAGAACAACAACAGGTCTGTATTCGTAGCTTTTGTATGTATGCATTCATACGTAGAATTGCGCCTTACGGTTCGTTGGATCAATTCACGGCCGGAGTATTTCTAACCAACTTCAAAAGGGATTAGATTACCATCCTTTTAATTTTTTTATATCAATGTTCTCTGTTTTTTATTGTTTGAATAAAGCCTGTCAGTTATTTCCTGGTGGATACTTTTACAAAAAATATTTGTGTCTGATCTTAAAAAAACAGTCTGCATTTATATTAAGAGTAAGTGGAAGGTGACCGCTACCTAAATCATCAGTCCCAGTTGCTATCATTAGATGGCAATGGCAGTATCAAGCCATATCAGATAAGGATCAGACTTGTAGTTAGCATCAGAATATCCAACACTTAATTTGGACATAAAGTCTCCACCTAATTTGTTATGGAGCAGAGTAGGTATATTGTCTAAAACTAATCATTGAAGTAAAGAGAACCCTCAACTGTATGCTGTTTGTTTATTAATGACTTCAAACCATTTGTCGAATATTAAATTATTACCCTACAATATCCGCTAGCAACAAATAACAGGATTATCATGAATCACTGGGACACCAGCTGGCCGGCTAACTTATTAAAGTCTAGCCAACTTGCTTTCGTCGGACGGACGCTGCACTCGACGTCTTCGATTAATAGCCGACAAACTTCAGAACTTTGTAGAAACTGCGTTATACTCGGACTAGGATTGAGTGTCAATTACTAGAGGAGTGAAGTAACAAGCCATGACGCTAATATTAGGTAAATAGACAGCGAAAATATACGATGAAGTGTATTCCAAGATATCTGCAGCAAAGGGTTCTTTAATTAGAGTTGGTAATAAGATTATTATGGACTGTTTCATATCGATAAAACAGTCCATAATTGGTAAAATAGATATGGAGCTATTAGACTATTACCCTTAATGGAACGGAATTGGTGCATAATGGGTTAATGGTGAGCGGTTATGTTAATTTGTTTGTTTGTTTATGCAAACGAATGTTGTCATTTTATTTACTGAACTACTAGACCAATTTAGATACTTTTCAGTTAAGAACATTGTGACTCAATGACGATTGTTCCTTTAGTGTCATGGTGCTATCGCGCTAAAAGGCGCTACAGTACCGTTTTGAAATCAACTTGTCAATTTTTATATAAACTGGTTATTTTAATTTAGCCCAGATTTTCTGCAAATAGTTAACGATAAAGCATCTTTTTTTCTAAACTTAAATATTTTCATCCCTGGTTCTTTCCGTAATTTTAATTTTTTTTAAGCATTATCTGTGTATGTTTTAAAGGTCTCTGTGATTGAATTAACATCATCTTCAGAACAGATTAACTTAATTGTAAAGTAAGTTTTTGTAGACTTGAGGATAACATTGAATGAAAATGTTCTTGTGTTAACACAAAACACATTTTTTGTGTGTTATTCATTACGTTTCACACATAATCATCGTGTTGCATGCAGCGCAACATTTTCCTCGATGGAGTGATTACATTATAATTTAACGGAATTCTTGAAAATGCAAAACCAGTCGAAAATCAGCTGTACCTGATCAAACTGGTCGAACATATTACGCAGTATATTAAAGACATCCGACTGCTAGCTATGGACGAGTAGCTTTAAATTTTTACTTCATCTAAAAAATTGTCTGATGGCTGGAACATAACCCTCTAAAATCCTTAATGAACCTTAAGTTAAATGTTATTATTTAGGTTCAATAAAATATTTTTTTAATTTATTAGATTCTTATATTATGGTGATCAGTAATGGATCGATAGACAATACCTATCATATCATGGGTTTTATGAAAGACAAGGTAAGGTAAAATTTGACACTATTAACATAAGAATAGTGGGTTGTGGGGCTGAGAATGAAAAATATTATTAAGGTTACTGTGCAACAAGCACTTTAAATCCGAGTTTTACATAATAACTCGAATTAATTAGTGACAATCAAATAACAACTCTGAGACTTATCAACAAGGATAACTTTGAAATATCATTATGATACGTACGTCAGTAGCACGTATTAAATCTCTTACGAAGTGATTTAACAAAAAATTGTTTATCAAAAGAAGACACTACTCTTAAGACATAGAGTATAGTTTCAAATAAAACTGGTGTTTGTTTTGGTTGCAAGTTTTTTGTGACTAAAATTGTTTGAAGTAAAAAATATTCGTTTTGTTTTGAACTTGTATGTTATGATTTGGTTTTAATAGTTATAAATCTGGGAAGATAAACACAATTTGTTAATAACCCATTATTTAAACACTATTAACTACTACTACCTGACGCACTACTAATATTATGCTTAATCAAATTTATCAATTAAGGTAAAAAAAAAAACGAAAATCAAATAATATACGAGTAAATCAGCGCAAAATTTTATGGAAGACGGAATGTAAAGAACGGGAACAAAATGTAGAGAAATAATATAAGTGATGATTTTCCGTAATTAAAAAACTTACTGTTTACCGATGATTAGTTCCCAGTAGATAATAATGATTGCTTCGTTATCAAAAAGGAAACAGATAATACAGAATAACGGACTGAGATTAAACAAGTAATATGTGTTGTCACTGAGAAATATATTTTGCAACTGGTCTCATACAAGGCTGCCCGGTGTATATATGCGTAACGCAATCAAAGATTTTAATGTTGTTTTGCATTTTATCTTTTCTATTTCTATTTCTGACAATATATTTACAATTAACGGACATAATAATACGCAATATTTTTTGAAAACAACGTGCGTTTATCTATAGGCATAATATTATGTAGAGACATAAATCTTTGATCCTTTTTAAAAATATCGCACGCACGGCACGTGTTTGAGATTTAGGTAGCATTTTTATAGATTATGTGGAGAAGTGCAGAAAACTTAATTGTATGTTCAATATGTGATAGAAATGTATTTAATTTAGAAAATACAATAGTACCCACACTACCATGCGTTTAATACATACACACTGTACAAAAAAACCGTCAGAAAGATGGTCCCGTTGAAAGAAAATTCACATCTGACGACCAGGAATATGAAAATTACATAATTTATTCAACAAGTATGATTTTGTATATTATTTTAATCAGTCTGTAGATAAAATGTAAATGAATCACTTTGTTTGTGTCTCAAATATATCGCAAACAATGATTGTATCAATATTTATGCCGCCTTTATCTAAAAAAATATTTCATAATTATTGCACAAAAAACAAAACATCACAGAAACAATAAAAAAAAAATTATTAAAATTGTATTGTTTCAATAAATAATTTTTATGTTTATCAAAAACTTTTTTATTAATTTTCTTATATTGTGCAACATTGAATCGATGCAATATTTTGCAAATAAGACTGATAAGTCAATGACTTCACTTTTACTTATTTCTTTTTATCTTAATATTATTAGGTACACGTCTGCTTATCAGTACAAAACTAATTCCTAATCAGCATTAAAATGATATTATAATTGCAACAATTTTTAGCTAACTTTGTAGATGATTTTAAAAATAAAAGCAGGAAAATGAATATTCACGTATTAAATATATTCTCCTTTTTATTAAAGAGATACAAAATCATTAGATTGCGTCGCACATATATACACGGAGTAACCTTGACTTGGGCCAGTAGTGAATCACGTTGTGGGTGACAACACCAGTAACTGTTGTTCACGATAAATATTATAGTAACGTTTGTGCAAGGATCTATAAAATATATTTGGTTGTTGAAAACTTTAAAAAACAGTGAGTAGTTTTTATTGACAAAAATATGCTTTAGAAATTTTATGTATCTATCCCATAAAAATTCAACGTAGCATACCTTAAGTATTAAATTTTATAATACAGAAAGTCGCTAATGTTATTATTGTTTTAAATTTTTTTCTTTAATTATTTCAAAGTCCTTTTCAATGTCGCCAACCGATTAGGTATAAGTGTTTTTTTTAATTAATGAAATAAATAAAATTAGTGCCAAGATTGTTTACTTTTTAAATCATGACGAAAAAAACGAGGTATAAGTTTTAATTTTCGTTGAGTAAGCCGTTAGATATATCGAAATAAGTAATAAGAATTTCACTCAAAAAAGACCACCAACAATTTTTGAAACTTATTTTCATCAATTTTAAATTATTTCAGGCCATGCTGTTACTGATATGGACGTTAGTGTTCATTGCAGCGGTGACGCTATATTTTCGCCAAGTGTACTCCAAGTTTAGGAGATATGGTGTCAAAACCCCCAGACCCCTTCCCTTCGTAGGAAACATGCTCGGATTGCTGACAAAACAAAAACACTTCGTTGAGGAACTTCTGGAGCTATATTTCAACTTCCCAGACGAAAGGTAATTGTTAACTCTGATTATAATTTGAGTTCTTTTTGTTTTGTTTTTATTTAATTTTTTTTTTCGCATAAAGCTTTTCTAGATTCAATTATGTTAACGACCTTGTATTTAAATATTATAGGTACGAGTATATCTTCTTAGCAATAGGGCGTTTTGTCTGTCTCACAAAATAGAGCTCAACTATGATTGATTCGTATATCTGTTAATAAAACCTGTAAATTAAAAAATAAATATATTTGTAACACATAGAAACCAAAATTTAGATTTGTGCATGTACACTTTAAAGCTTGAACTCTCACGTAAGTCCAGTTTTTTAAATGTAACAAAAGTTTAATCTTTCTCGTATTAATGAATAGACAAGGATAAATTGCTAGATAAACATTATTCCCAGATTCATTGGAAGATATGAAATTCTGAATCCGTTGGTGGTGGTTCGAGACTTGGAATTAGTAAAGAAAATAACCATCAAGGACTTCGAACATTTTCTAGATCATCGCGGGTTTGTTGCCGAAAACGATACCATATTTGCAAGGAATCTGTTTTCCTTGAAAGGTACGTTTTTACGAGTACTTACTGTCTCTATTTTTAAATAATTAAGTACATTACCATTATGTTGTTTTGGTGTATCAGCAAGTTTTTATTTTTTATTATCACTAATTATCACTTGCTACGGCGAAGGAAAACATTGTAAGGAAACTTGCACGCCTAAGAGTTCTCCATGAAGATCACAAAGGTGTCTGAAGTCTGCCAATCTGCACTAGGCCAGCGTGGTGCACTATAGGCTGTACCTCTCACACTGTGAAGAGGAGACTCATGCCCAGCAGTGCGACAGTTATGGGTTGCGATGATGACAATATTTTTGAACACAATATTTATTTCACCAGGGCAAGAATGGAAAGAGATGCGGTCAACCCTCAGTCCAGCTTTCACCAGCTCCAAGATCAAGCTGATGGTTCCCTTTATGGATGAAGTTGGCAAGCAAATGATGAAGGTGCTAGAAAACAAAATTGAAGCATCAGGAGGTAAACGGATTTAACTAAATAACGTATTCATCTTACATAACAAAGACTTTGTCCAAAACTCAAACTGCTGAACAAATGTTCATCCACTACATAAATCTTTCTTTACTGTGGCTAGTGATTGAACTCGGAAATGTTCACTTGGGAAGCGAGCTCAATTGTACCACAGGATCTTAGGATAGGTATTACATTCATTATTCCATCACGCAATAGAGGCCCCAATTCTTTTAAATTGGGGATTCTGAAGTTGGAAGCTGCAGAATTTTAATGACAAAATTTCAAAAAATCCAGAATATTTTCCTGAAGGTTTAATTACAGATTTGAAGACAAAAGTAGCCTTTTAAGTCACTTCTATTATAATAACCATAACAAAACAAAGCATCGTTATTATAATGTCCTAGTTGAAAAGGTCAGATAATTTGACTTCAGTAGGTTGAAAATAACTATCAAACGCCTACCATTCTACCATCTCACACAAACGTCAATTGAATTAACTGTTTTATTTGTGCCAACCGCCAAAATGATTCAAGGCCCGTAGCCAATCAAAGTCGTGGACACTTTAAATTCGCAAATGGTTTCAAAATTGACTTCATGATTACGATATTCAAACCAGCGTTCGCCAGCGAAATTTTAACATTATGATTAGTTCAATTTGCAGCACAAGTCTATATTATTGTTATTCGGTATCTGTCACCCACAGGCTACTTGGATGTGGATGTCAAGGATCTAACAACACGTTATGCCAATGACGTCATTGCATCCTGCGCCTTCGGTCTGAAGGTAGACTCCCACACAGAAGAGAATAACACCTTCTATCAGATGGGAAAGACTGCCGCCACGTTTAAATTCAAACAGCTTATGCTCTTCTTCCTGTACTCATCATGTCCTAATATTGTGAAGGTTAGTAATGTTATAAAATTGAATATAAACTTGGAAGAACAGAAGTATTTTGTTTAGATCGTGTTTTGTCTATAATATAGTTACAGGGGCTATAGGGATTTAAGGAATACTAAACTATCAGATAGTTTTGATCGCCATTTTTTCCATAAGGAATATCAAGATAAGTGTAAAGTTTTAATAATCACTTCATATTTCATAGTACAGGATTAAGTACTCGAATTAAATGAAACCTTTACAGATGAAGTAAGAATGCTGCTCTAGTAAATTGTTTTTCTTTGTTTAGAGACTCAACCTCAGCATATTTTCGGACACTATTAAAAAGTTCTTCACCAGTCTCGTCCTCGACACTATGGGCGACCGAGAAGCCAAGAATATCATCAGACCCGATATGATTCATCTGTTGATGCAAGCTAAGAAAGGTGATTATTAACTTTTCATGATATGAGAATAGCAAACGAGCTAGTAGTGCCACCATTCCCTACCGCCCATAGACATTGTAACATATGAAGAGGTCTATAAAGGGACCTTGAGTTAGTTAGCAGGTCCTGTTAGTATTAATAAGCTTTTCCGTCAATACGCTAAGTTTTACTAATAATTCCTTACCTTTCAGGTGATTGTAAAACGATTATAAGATATTTTGCATTACTAGTAATTTTAAAAGTAGCCGCTAATTTTCAAGTCTCCGATTCCTTGGCCATCAGCTCATATAATTATCGAGGATTATAGGAATATAAAAGAGCACCATGATCTATTCCACAATTATTATAAAAACTACGTCCTTTCAATCGATCAGAATAATTTATTTTAAATTTAATTGGTGTTTCACCTAACAACAATATAAAGAATAGCAAATTCACGGTGATAATGCTAATCATATGAGTGTTATCTTTCCTAGTAATTTAGTTTAAAATTTATGTAACAAATGATAAATATGCGGATGTTTGTTTAAATCAAATTCAAAGTAATATATTTGGTCTTAGGGACTAATAGGTGACTTAACGAAAATAACATAAAAAATTATCATCAATTTCATTACAAAACAAATTAAGTCATTAAAGTAAGAGTAGTTATTAATTGATGAGAATGTGATGCTAAAGCAATTCCTCATGTCTCCATAGACAATACCTAAATAAACAATTCATAATTATCTAAAGCCACTGACTGACACAACAAGTACTGATAAAGCAAATGGCGTTGGTTTTTATTATCGCAAAAACAAAACATTACGCTCGTGTGTTGATGAACAACAATAAAAAAATGCGGCAAGTATTATAGTTTTCACAGCGACTAAAATCTTAACTCAAATATTTTGCAGGACAACTAACGCACGAAGACCACTCTAATGGCGATACAAAAGAGGCTGGATTTTCAGTTGTGGAAGAATCTTCAGTGGGCAAAAAATCCCACGCTAGAGGTATATTTTTTTTGTACCCAATCCCACTTGAAAAATCTAGGTATTATGTGCAATTAATCTTGTTAGTGACTCATTTAAAGAAAGACACTAATACATGTCGTGGAATTACTATTAGAATGGGAAAATTAATGCATCTTAGATTTTGATAAAGGCTGTTTCAAATCATGCTTTATCTCTCAAGTAACTAAAAAAACTAATAAGCCAGCAAGAATATTAAACGAAGCATTAGTGTAGGCAGCAAGCTAAAAGAGAGTGGATAAAGTTCCAATAAAATCAAGCAGTTAAGAGATTAATAATATAATAACCACAGCAATTTTATTTTCCAGTGTGGTCGGATGATGACCTGATCGCCCAAGCTGTGCTATTCTTCATCGCTGGTTTCGAAACTATATCGTCAGCCATGTCACTTTCTCTTCACGAAATAGCCCTGCATCCGGAAGTACAAAAACGTTTGGTTCAGGAAATTCAGGAGTTTGACGCGAAGAACAACGGAAAAATAGATTATGTTTCTATACAGAACATGACATATTTGGACATGGTTGTGTCTGGTGGGTAATTCCTAAATTACATTTTATTTGTAGAAGATAATTAAAAACATATTTCTTCTCCTCGTGGAATAGAACACCGTGTTTCGATCTAAACTAGTAAAATTGTTGCCGAAGTCATTTCGAAATACAGAATTTATTTGAGGAAACGGCAACAATAACGGTTCATCACTTGTGACCGACTGACACAATTCCATTTTAATGCAAATACTACCATTTAAAGGACAAAATTTAAAAAATATCTTATTCTGTTCCAGAGGTTCTACGACTTTGGCCTCCAGCAATCATTTTAGATAGACTGTGCGTCAAAGACTACAACTTGGGAAAGCCAAATGAAAAAGCTACTTCTGATTACATTGTAAGAAGATTTTATACATTATAGTCACTTTATTAATAACTTAAACCTTCCGAGTAATTTGCATTACACCAGAAGACATTCAAGGATTTAGGACTAGGTAATAAAATGAACATAGGTACTGCAGTTACCACTAACTTGTTACAGATCCGCAAAGGAGAGAGCCTGTCGGTACCGGCGTGGGCCATCCACCACGACCCACAATACTTCCCGGAGCCGGAGAAGTTCGATCCTGAACGCTTCTCAGAGCAGAACAAACATCAGATCAATCCATTCGCCTACATGCCGTTTGGACTTGGGCCCAGGAATTGTATAGGTAAAAACCTTAGGAAAAACAATACTAAAACTCGGTTTTTTTAACAATTGTCATTTAGTTTCAAATAACTATCAAATAGTGATATCTTCAAAATTTTATTCCTTTCAGATCATGTTTATAACATTAAAAATTCTTGGTTTATTTTCAGGATCGCGCTTCGCTCTGTGTGAATTAAAAGTACTGTTATACCAGATATTGCTTCGTACAGAATTGTCCCCCTCTGACAAACTCCAGCGGCCCATCAAGTTAGCCAAGGAAGGTTTTAATATTAAGCTTGAGGGTGGCCATTGGGTTCGATTCAAGGTTCGGAAGTAATATTCAGAGGCTGAGTGTCTAATTGCTTAAATAAAGTGTTATTTTTATAGTATAGGTTACATTTTAAGTAATGTGATAAAGAAGAATTAATATTTTAATTGGAAAGATCATTATAATTATATGATCATTAATATGGGTGACCGCTAGTGGCAAAAATATCTTGAGCGTTTCCGTGCTTCGGAGGGCACGTTAAGGCGTCGATCCCGGTTGTTACCGTTAGGTGACAATCGTTAGCCATGTCGGATGCCTTTGGGTGGCATAAAAATTTCCGACACTTGGGTTGGCCACTAACCCTTCCGCCACTCCGCACTGGTGCAGCGTGGTAGAGTATGCTCTAGGCCTGCTCAGTTATGAGGAGAGACCCGTGCTCAGTAGTGGACCGTTAATGAGTTGAGACCAATATTTTAATTTATGATGACAACAATGCATTCAAATATTTTCTATCCACCTATATTCCTTTAGCGGTCCACGGCAAGACATAAGGCTCTCCCTAATTAGCGCCACTCTGATCGATCCTGGCCCTTCTAAATCGAGCCGATACCGACTGTCGTCTTAAAGTCGTCGGTTTGGTTACGGGGCTTCCCATGCCCGTTTTAAGACAATTTGAAGTTCTTATTCGAGGACCTTTTATTCTCAAGGATTACTGGTCCTTCGCACTACGTAACAGCCCATTCTTACTTCAGCTGAATATTTTACTGTAGCATTATTTTACTCGGTAGTCCAAAGATGTCATCAATAAATAAAATGTATTGTCTGTTCTTATAAAATATCTAATTATACGTTGTGAATAATGTTTATATTTCGTGTTTTATTTTAGCAACCTTAAGTGATAAATTGGAATAAAAAAAATCGCTTTGCTCTTTTTAATTGGATAATTTAGTCATTTTACTCGTATTTGACTATTTCATTTAAATCTAGATTTGGTTCGGTTATCCCACGTAAATAACATTAGATTAATACTTTCCAATGTTAATGTTCACACGTAATGTAACTTCTATGTATCATGTAACTCACCGTTTAGAGCAACAGAAAAAAATATTAAAGTTATGAGCTTGGTTTGTAAAGCTTATTTAATTACGGGTTATTAAGTTATTTGTCTCAATCATTTCAGGCAGCAACTTGGCATGTTTCTTGCTTATATGAAGTCTATGAAGAGCTCTAATCTAGAATACCTTGTGTTTAGGTAAACGTTGTTGTTACTGCGGGATAACAGGTAAAAAGTAATGGCACTAATTAAAGTGGTCAGTAACTTAAAAATCCCGGCAGTTACATTGAGCAGTGGAAATAATGAGTTGGGCAGTAAAATATTTTTTGGGCAGTAAAATAAA
>LGAG01000236.1:49058-62071 GCA_001278395.1 Lerema accius
TTACTGATCGTTTTCATTTATTTTACTGCCCAAACTTTACTGCCAATGTCATCAATTTTACTGACCAAAATCGAAATAAATTACCGCCGCGTTAAACTAGTGCCAAAAGTAATCGAAGCGAAGCGAGGGCGGTCGACTAGTTAAAAATAAATGTATTGTGCATTTTATCGGTTTCCGTTTGCAAATTATGTGTCAATAAAAATCAAATATATTTCATAAAAGTTTTATTGAATTGGATCTAATTCCGAAACTTAAACTTTACCCAATGACCGCCATCTAAATGTAAGATTAACTTGTCTTTTGCTATCCTGACTGGAGTGCGAAGCTTCTCAGAAGGAGAAACTTCCAATCGACGTAATATCTGATACAGAAGCACCTTCATTGTACACAGGGCGAAGCGCAAACCTGAAATCAGAAACTTCTGTCAGTAAAAATAAAATGCTTTCCAATATACTTTAAAGATCAAGAGTAATGTTCTAAATTGAAAGTGGACTATCCTTGCAACATGGATGTCCTGGACCCGTTAATGGCTTCATACTGAGCATACTTGCTTCACTTGATTACTTGAGAAACAGTTGAGGATCGAACTTCTCAGGTTTGGGAAAGTAGTCTAAACTAAAGCTTTAGATAAAACTAAAAACGCTCACCTATACAATTCCTGGGGCCAAGTCCGAAAGGTATGTAAGTTATAGGATTTATTTTATGCTTATTTTGTTCTGAGAAACGTTCAGGATCGAACTTCTCCGGATTGGCAAAATATTGTGGGTCTTGGTGGATAGCCCAAACGGGTATTGTCACGATTTCTCCTTTACGGATCTACAGGGAAATTAAAACAATAATTAAGATATAATTTGAGTGAACATTGCAACAAAAGTCCTTTTTAGGCCAAAGAATTTGACTTATATTTTATACACCGAAGAAAACTTGATTAGCCAGGGGCTACAGACAGACATAATAAAGATATAATAATGTTTATCTTACAATATAGTCAGATTTAGCGTTCTCATGTGGTTTGCCCAAATTGTAATCTTTGACGCACATTCTGTCCAATAAAGCTACTGCAGGCCATCGTCTTAAAGTCTCTGGAAATTTAATTAAATATATGTTTATCATTAAAATATATCAACCAAAGATCCTCCCTCGATTAAATTTATTTAATATCTTTATCTTAGTTTCTTATAATTTGAATTCGTAGTTTAATATTTTCCACATTTAATCCAAGATCACAGATCATAAAATTGCAACTAAATCTTACCAGATACAACCATGTCTAAGTACGTCATGTTTTGGATTGAGTTATAGTCGATCTTCCCATTGTTTTTCGCATCCGTTTCCTTGATCTCCTGTACCAATCGTTCTTGCATTTCCGGGTGAGTTGCTAGTTCGTTAAGAGCGAACGACAGAGTTGAAGATGTCGATTCAAAACCGGCAATAATGAATACTACAGCTTGGGCAACCAAGGTATCATTAGACCATACTGAAAATTTAAATTATTCCATTTCCAATTGTTTGAAGTTATGAATTAAAAACGAATCACAGATTGTAAATGTAAATGCGTGCATATTTTAAAAATATTTTTTTCTTTGCAAACATTACTTCGTGTGTTGAATGAACTTCGTGTGTATCTTACCAATTGAAGATTTTTCGTGGACGAAAAACTCTGCTTCGTTTGGAACATCATTATGAACATGATCCTTATTCGATAGTTGACCTTTGTGAAGCTGCATCAATGATTGGATCATGTCTGTTCGAATGATGTTTTTAGCCTCACGTTCACTCATTGTATCCAGAACAATGTCATTGAAAAATTTTCTGGCAGCGTTCGAGAAGAATTTAAGGTTCAGCCACTAAATTATAATCAAAATTTTAATTCAATAGAAAAAGTCATGTTGTTGGCTAAGTCTGATGAAAAAGTAAACCACCATGCTGCTTCTAGAGAACACCGACATATACATGTTCAACAAATTAAATTGTTTTTACTATCTCTAGAACAATATGGCTTATAAAAATGAATAGTGTATATTATAGCCATACATCATAAGCTCGTTAGTAACGATAGTACCTTTACAAGACCAGGACACGATGGGTTAAGAACAAATAATAAAAGCTGCTTGAAATTTAGGGAAGAAACACTTTTTCCCATCTCGTAGAAGATATTGTTCTTTTCGCTGTGTGAGTTCACTTTCAGACCAAAGGCACAAGAAGCAATGACGTCATTGGCATAGCGACTGGTTAGATCCTTCAATTCCATATCCAAGGTACCTGTTACATAATAAGATATAAAATATAACAGCGGGCTAAGAAATAAACCAGTGTAACAACACTGCCTTCCTCTTTGATTATAATATGATTACTCGTCCCAAGTTGAACTTAAAATTGCTTAAAAATTATTAATATAGATTATCTTAATTTCACTTTTCTAAGTCATACAATATTTAGGAACATGATTCATTGCAATTTTATAGTCCCAAAGCAAGTTATTTAACTTGAAAAATGATCACTGTTAATATTTAATATCAGCAACAGGAACCGGAACAGCACTTTGATTTTGGTTTTTTTTTATGGACTTAAATGAAGACTTACAAATTGACCTCATATTTACCTCCTGAGGCTTCAACTTTCTGTTCTAGCGCCTTCATCATCTCTTTACATGCTTCATCCATAAAGGGAACCATCTGCTTGATCTTAGAGCTGGTGAAACAAGGTGATAAAGTTGATCGCATGTCCTTCCATTCTTGCCCTGGTGATATTCAATTAACACATAAATATTCTTTTGGTAGGTATATTATGTATTTAAGTGCAGTGCTTAAATTAATGAGTTATATGTAGATCTATCATTCGGTTTTACAATTCTTCGATTGGAGAAAGTCATACGTCCTCAATAGCAACGTGGTTCTTATCGTTGCTCCCTCTTCGCTAATAATATGATGAGGTCTTTCGTTTTATGGTTGGCCATGGACAACGATGACTACTTGTATTTCGTCTAATCGCTGTTTTTATAGACATAAAAATGTTCTTTCATAAGTACAACCTGTAAATCGTTTTTTAAAACCTATCTGTGATATCTACCAACCTGTTTTTACCTTTTAAAGAAAATAAATTTCTCCCCATTAATGGTTCAATCTCCTCGTCCATGATACAGCGATGGTCAACAAAGAACTCAAAATCCTTCATTGCAACTTTTTTTATTAACTCCAGATCTCTGGCAACCACGATGGGATTTAAAAATTCATATCTTCCAACAAATCTACGTAGAAAAATAATATTATATTTATTACTCACAAGACTTAATTTTACTGAAGATTTCGAGTGACTTAAGTGAGGTACAAAAGAGCTAGTTAGTCAGGTATCATACTGAGTTTAGTATAAAATATCATGCAAAGTTGTTAGAATAATCTGTAAATTAAATACTTTTTGGTAGTGCTCCTAGATAAAAATCTATTGGAATTTATTTATGGACTTCTACGTATTATGAATTCGAAAAGCTTGAACATCAATTAATAAATCAATTACCTATCTTCAGGGAACTTAAAATATAGCTCTTCAAGATCATCAACCAAGTGTTTTTGTCTTGTGACTACTCCATACATGTTGCCCAGAATAGGAACAGTTCTGAATGCCTTGACGCCACAGCTTCGAAACTTCGAGTAAACTTGACGGAAATATAACGTCAACGTCAAAATAATAATCCCCGTGAATATTAATAAAAACATGACCTGAAAATAAAGTAAATTAAACTATCAACATTATTCTAATTACATTAAATCAACAGGCCAAAATGGACTGCGGTCCGTTTGCCGAGTGGTCCGTTTCGACCAACGACTCATAATAACTATGTACTTAATATTTAATATGACGATCGAAGTCTTATCTCACATTATCAAAGAAGTATTAAAATAAATTTCACTTACTTTTAGGCTAGTATTAATATTTAGTAGTTGAGTAACTTGTTTTAAAATAATTAATCAATGTGGGAAACGTGTGAAAACAACGTCTATTTGGTCCAGCGTTATAATAAAGATGTGTTGTTTTAATACAATGATTTTAAATTCACCGTTCTCGCGTAACCTTTTGAGTGCCTCTTCTATTTTTGGAGTTTATTATACGTATGGTTCAGACTGTATTCAACCACAGATTAGAAAATACTTACTTTGTTTGATTCAACGTTGTGGTTGATTAAAATGACTTTTGCTAGAAAGTCATTAAAATAAATCTTAGCCAGAAATAGAATGTCAGAAAATTCAACCGCTTACTGCAAAATTTCGTACTTTAAACTAATAAAACTGCTGTGTTATCGTAATGAAGAAGCTGAATTTCTTAGTGACATGAAACTTGTTAGGTTTAGTAAATTATGGGAAAGGAGCCTTGGTAAATTTATTACTAACTAGAGACGCAATAAAGTTAATGAAAATTAGAACATAATTAAATTATTAATAAAATATTTACAATTGATTAAACAGACATTTTTATCACTATTTTAATTCTGTGATAAAATTGTTATGACAATATTATGATATTAATAATACAACAGAAGTATTTAATAGACATAACAGAAACTCACCGCTTGTTAAATAATCTAGAGAAAAACAATGTTTTGACAGTTTTTGTTGTTATTTTTCGTGATATACAATTATTACGTGTTATCACTATGAGTGATTATGGCGACTGGCTCCAAAACTATGATGTGAATAATGAGAAGATTTATGCGTTACTTTTTATTATATTATCATTACTATATTTTTAGGCACTGATAAAATAGATAATAAATAACATTTAACGCAATTTTTAATCAGCAAAAAACTTAAAGATACATTGTATGTAAAAAACCAAGTCAATTATGCTTTATGGTCAAAAATTAATGCACTAGTAACACACGTACACGTATTTGAAACAAAATGTAACGAGACTTGAACCCTTCACGTAACTAATACATAGATAAAAAGAAACTCCTTCGTTACAACAATTTAATAACCCAATATAATGTGTAAATAGCTACGTGTGAAAAGTATATAATGTAATAATAATAATTATAATTAAAGACAGATATAGTTCATAAACTTTTATTGAAACTTATTTAAGTCCGAACATTAAATTTTACCCAATGGCCACCATCTATGTTTATCATGAATTTGTCTTTTGCCAACGCAATGGGTGTGCGAAGCTTGTTCGAGGGAGAAATCTCCATACGACGCAATATCTGGTATAGGACCACCTTCACTTCACATAGGGCGAAGCGCGATCCTAAAAATAATTTCCAACATTTTATAATATTTGTGTAGAAACAAAAAAAAACACTATATATTTTCTTTATTTTTTTTATTTATTATATCATTAATTGTTATTATCATTTTATTTAATTATCATCTTAATTAAATCCGTTGTCTATGTTAATCCAATGAGTTTAAATACTCTAGGTACAGTGGGTTTTATTAAATTATGTAATAAATATTTTGGAAACTGTGATTCATTTTTATCTGGCGACGCTGATAGAATACGTCTTGTCTTAACATCTAAGACGAATATGCCAACGTTATTCCTATTACTACCTTATACTACTTGATACTTTTGCTAATTTGAGTGAATTAATTTCGTTATTTACTATTTTGTTTTTAATATATACACACACACATTTATAGCTATACACTCATAGCCCCACACTAGGATTACCTGTGTCGTGTGTACCATACACGTGGGTGAGAACACACACTAATACAGAAACGTATACCCAGACCGAGAACAGAAATTTAAATATCCGCGCCGACGGGAATCGAACCCAGGGCTCTTTGAAAGGCGATCCAGCAGTAACCATTGCGCCATACTAGTCGTCAAAAGAAAAGTATATTAAGGTCGTATATAAAGTAAAGATGATAATGTTACACAAAAAACTCACCTATACAATTCCTGGGTCCAAGTCCGAAAGGCATGTAGGTTAAAGGATTTATCTTATGCTTGTTTGTTTCAGAAAAACGTTCAGGATCGAACTTCTCTGGGTTTGGAAAGTATTGCGGGTCTCGGTGGATAGCCCAAGCTGGTATCGTTAGTATTTCTCCTTTACGGATCTTCAAAGATAATTAAGAATTAAGTTACATACATAATTATATTATGCTCTTATCGTGTGTTAATACAATGACATGTTGATTTCAGGTATTTAAATGTTATTTGCTTTGAAACCTTCCAGATCGTTTAGTAACATAGTGGCAGAATCATTGTAGTGATTGAAACAAAAATAAACAAATAGTAATTTTTTTCTAGTGCTCTGAACGGATCGCTCGTATCCACCAAAAAATAGCCTTAGTATTCAAGTGACAACAACTAACAAAAATATTTATTGTTGTATTAGAAAATCGTACAATATACTCCGAATCAGCGTTGTCCTGTGGTTTGCCCAAATTGTAATCTTTGACACACAATCTGTCCAATGATGCTACTGCAGGCCATAGCCTTAGAATCTCTGTAATTAAAATAAAATAAATATTAATCTTAGAACTAGGTATACTCGTAATTAGAATTTGCATAAGTATTTTGTTTTTCTTTTCATTACGTTTACACTTTGGACAGTTACGGGTTGTGATCATGATAATGACAATTTATTCGTGATGGTAAAAATTTAGTGACTAATTCTTACCAGACACAACCATATCCAAATACGTCATGTTCTGGATAGAGTTATAATCTATCTTTCCGTTGTTCTTCGCATCCGTTTCCTTGATTTCCTCAACCAATCGTTCTTGCACCTCCGGATGTGTGGCTATCTCGCAAAGAGCAAATGACATGGCTGAAGATGTCGTTTCAAAACCGGCAATAAGGAATATCACAGCTTGGGCGATCAGATCATCATTAGACCACACTAAAAATTTAACTTTTTTCGCTTAAAGTTTTATAAATATAATTCTAACATGCGTGTAGTGGGAATTTAAAAAGATGTCTTCATTAAATCGATACGAATAATACTCTTAATTGTACTACAACTCGTAATTAATTTATTTTACAAAAATTTTTTTCATGCACTATTTGTAGATATTGTATTAAAATGTTATGTTCGAAAACCTTATTACTTATATGTTGGATTTTCTTGTCAACTGCAGATTTTGCGTCGCCATAAAAGTCTCCCTCGTAAGTAATATCACAATCAATTTGTTCCTCATGCGATAGTTGGCCTGAAAATTTGTTTTTTTTTTAAATTACGTAATAGCTACAATCGAGATTAATTTGCGAAAATTTCAACTATCTCTATAAAATACTCGTATGTTTCAATTAATGCGCCAAGAGATGAAATCTCATCAATTTGTACATTATAAAAGTAAATTTTGAGCTCAAGTACTCGTAGGTACTCTCAGATTGATTAGCATTTTTTTTGTAATTATTGAAAGCAATATTTTTGTTACCTTTTTTAAGCTGCATTAGTAAATGGATCATGTCTGGTCTTATGATCTTCTTAGCCTCGCGTTCGCCCATGGTGTCCAGAAATATATCAGTGAAAAACTTTGCGGTAGCCTCCGATACGACTCTAATCTTCAACCGCTGAATAATGATAACCAAATTTTAATTCGATATAGTGTTTTTCTAACCTTTTTGAAATTACACCATTTGTTTAAAATTTATGAAATGGATTAATTTAAAAAAAATGGCTCATGAATTATCATTATTATTAACTGTACTACCTTCACAAGACCAGGAAACGATGAGTTGAATATGAACAAGAAAAGTTGTTTGAAGTTTAGTGTAGCAATATTTTTTCCCATCTCGTAGAAAATGTTTTTCTCTTCGGTTTGAGAGTCCACTTTCAGGCCAAAGGCACAAGAAGCAATGACATCATTGGCGAAGCGCGTCGTCAGGTCTTTTACATCTATATCCAGAATACCTATTAAGAAAATCATTAATAAAAAGCACACTTCAGGTATATTTTTGTTTTTTTCTTTCGTTAATACATTAGGTAATTTGTTTATTTAAAATTAACGTTAGTTATACTAGTAGTTCAAGTTTTTTTATCATACGAAAGATATTACATAGGTAGTAATTCTTAAATTTTTATACTTTCATGATTTTGGTACCTTGATTTTTTATTATGCGTAAAAGTTAAAAAAAACTTTATACAATAATTATATTTACCCTCCGCGGCTTCAATTCTCTTTTCTAGCACCTTTAACATGTGTTTACCAACTTCTTCCATGAAGGGAACCATTTGTCGGATCTTGGAGCTGGTGAACGCTGGACTCAAAGTCGATCGCATGTTCTTCCATTCTTGGCCTGGAAAATATTAAATAAATCATATTGGTTACGATCCAATATTCTGATACACCGAAAAATATGGACATCATGGTAACACTGTTAGATACTATTGTGTATATTATTTTCAATAACTATGTATGTTTTAGTTCTTGGGTAGTAAATAGCAGAGACGGCCATGTAAACTACGGCTAACCATGGAATAGTCGAGATACTTTAAGGGACCAACTAAACTATGATAAATATTGAAACGTCATCGTAGCAAAAGTTGTCCAATGAAAACGTAAATTCTGGAGTACCTGATGAGGAAAACTATTAGATCAACTTCGCTTGATCGGTTATAGTTATAAGAGATAAAATTTGGTGTAAAAATACGTCTACACCTTCGTCCACTCTAGTTATTTTTTTTTGATTAGATAAAGTGAGTTGCCTACCTCTCAGGAAAAACAAAGTTCTTCCCACTAGTGGTTCCAAATTCTTATCAAAAACCTGTCGGTGGTCTATGAAGTACTCAAAGTCCTTAATGACGATCTTTTTTATCAACTCCAGGTCTTTGACAACCACGATGGGGTTCAAGAATTCATATCTTCCAACAAATCTATAGAAGAAAGTAATGTGATTAATGTATTTGTACTTCATTACACTTATACACATTTGTTATACTATAGACTTGTTCGTAGCACTAGCACAAACGATACGATTTTTTTAATTGTCTGTATCTAAATATATGACCCGTATGACGCAATGGTTACCACGCCGGATCGCCGTTTAAAGTTTCTTGGGTTCGATTCCCAGTGGGGCCGAAATTTAAATGATGAATTTAAATTTCTGTTCTCGGTCTGGGTGTGTTTGTGTTTCTGTGTCGTCCATGACACCAACAACACAGGGAATCCTAGTGTCAGGCTATGAGTGTATAGCGTTAGCATTACATCACGTTCTAATACTTGAATCTTTTAACAAATTAATTACCTTTCTTCGGGGAACTTAAAATACAGGTCTTCAAGATCATCAATCAAGTGTTTTTGTCTTGTGATTATACCGTACATGTTGCCCAGGATGGGAACAGTTCTGAGAGTCTTAACGCCATGGCTGCTGAACTTGGCGTATATTCGTCGGAGGTACAACGTCAACGTCACGATAAAAAACACCGTCAATATCAATAGAAACATGATCTGAAAATTAAATGAAATCAAACTTGTAACTTGTAAGAAAATCATGTTTTATTTACTATGTTTATTCTCATCAACATACAATTAGGCTAGCGACCCATTCCGTGCCTCTTCTATTTTGGTAACTCAATTAATGACTGACCTTATATGATAGGTATGACTCAGCATAGAATTTGAGTAGGCGCTGTGATTGGCTAAATTTTAATTGCAAAAAAGTCAACAAAAATTGTATGATAATAAATGTTATGTATGTATATTATAAAAAAATTGTTCGTTATATCCTCGTTGAACTTAGTAGTTGTTGCATATTAGTTGGAAATAAAGATATAACTTAGAGAATCTGCGAATATAAGTTTAAATGCGAATAAAGCTCAAAAAATTGGAAATATTAAACTTTAACTTACAAATCATTCAAACTCAAATGTAATCGCGACGATGACGTAATATTATCACAACAACAATTTTTGAGACACAGACAAATAGTTAACTAGTGAAATCATGTAATCTTCAGAAACTCACCGCTGATTTACTAATTCTAGATTATTATTGAAGAATCAAATTTTTGCAGTTTAAAGTTTAGATTTCTTTGGTTACTAACAATTTATACGTGTTATCCGTTAAAATGTATTTCAAGACTGGCCCCGAGGCTAAATTGTCAGACAGCATGTTGTTAGATTGCATTTAACATCATAAGTGGGCATACGTTTCTTCCACTGATAGCATTCACAATGATATTTTAAGATACATTATGTTCATAAAAAACTGTTAAACAAAATTTTTGATGCTTTTCAATTTATATTTAAATTTCAATGATCAATTTTATAATTTCTAAATCGTTAGTACGAAATAGGACCGTAAAACCATAACGGTACGACTGCGTTCATGTTGACATTTCAGTACGAAATAGCATGACAAGATAAGGTATAATAATACTGTTCTAAGAGATGATAATATTAGTTCTACAAAAATTTTATTTAGCTGGACTTCAAAAGCTTAAAACCTTTTTTATCACTGGAAACTACATCAAAAGCTTGCATAAATGGAATAATAATGGTATTATTCAACGTTAAATCTATTTTTATTAGTCGCAATGGTTTTGTAATAATATTGATGTAATAAATAAAATTATAGTGGCGTTTTATTATCAGTTTCAAATAAGCTAAAGCCGACATCCAATTGACATAGATTATACGCCTCTTACAATGCAAAAGTAAATAATCCATATATATTTTAATAAACCTTCAATATTTATGCTAATAAGCACGCCGAAACATGATATAAATTATATTTAAGTTGTAATATCAGAATCGAGCATAGAAAGAAAATGTGATGTGCATTTTCAGTGAATAATTATAAAAATACTTCATCAAAAATGGTTTGTGGTTCTCAGACATCAGTAATGCACGAATAATAATTGTTTATTTTAAAAACTGTTTTTTCTGTAATTTGCTCATATCTAGAAAAATATCGCAATGTCTAATAGGTACAGTTGCGCCTATAAGTTTTTAATAGTTTCATTTGCTACCTGTACAAAATGAATGTATGTCGATTAGGCGATGAAATAGAACGTAATACCTCTGGCTCTACACACACAATCATATTTATCAAACAAAACCACAAAAACATTATGTTTTCCGTCGATGCACGTCGATTCATAAGAAATCTCTATATGATCTGATTTATCAGTATAAATAAAAAACAAATTGTATTGTAATGATACTCGTATTACAACCAACCGTTTTTACATCAATGAGGAAACTAAAAATTTTCGGGGTCAACATGACTGTCCGACTCTAGGCCTAGATGCTCTGCACCATACTCCTTCAAAGCAGAATGGTGGATGGGTTGGCAGCCAACCATTGGTAGCTTTTATGCTTACAAGACTACTGTCTAGAGACTAACGCGCCTACACCTCGCAGTTACTCAACTTCACTTAGAATCGACGATATAATGACGCCAGTAATGGCGCTTTGCAATGCAAGTCCAACGTATATTATTTACAATACTCGTTTTATACAATACTCGTTATATATCTTATAGACATAATCACTTTGTTATACGGTACAAGTTCAAGGCAACCCTTGACTATGTAATTAAAACTGCAGTTGTTTACTACCATAAATGTCCATCAATTTGTTCCAAAACGACTTTTCTATAATTTATTTGTCAAACGCGTTTAAAAGTGTTTGAGTGTGTAGACTATAAGTTAATTAACGTGAAGTTTGACAAAATAGTTTGTGTTTGATGGTTTACAGGCAATTGTGGGCATTAATGCCCTGCTGACGTGTTGATCTATCATCGAAATAATCAAGGTCATGAATTTCACATAACCTTGTTAATTTGATAAATAAATAAAAAATCAAGTCGAACTTCGGTCATACAAAACGAGCACTTATAAACCTACTAGCAATCGCCCGCGGCTCCGCCCATGTAATTTTACCGTTTTCATAATATTTTATATTGCTGCTCCTCTCTATTCATTTTAGCGTGATGTTATATAGCCTATAGCCTTTCTCGATATATGGACTATCTTACACTAAAAGAATTTTTCAAATTGGTCCAGTAGTTCCTGAGATTAGCGCGTTCAAACAAACAAACAAAAACAGCTTTATATTGTTAGTATAGATACAGAGATATGTATTCCACGTGTTTATACCTACATACTGTAATTGTATTCGGAAGTAATTGTTATCTATTTATATCAGTCATATCTCAAGTGGGAACACTATAGATGTAAATTCAAATGAAGTCAGTAAAAATCTTCAATTGCATCGCATATATACCTGATGCAGGCTTGCATGAGGGCAGTTGTGAATCATATAGTGACAACAACCATTGGTTAGTACGCAAGTTATTTAGTTATATAAACTTATCTTAAAGTGCGTGAGAAATAAATAAACATAACTCTTCCTGTAGACAATTTTTTTAATAGTATCTAGGTTTCTGTATTATTGTAAACTCATACCAGATTATAAACTTTTGTAATAACTAATAAAATGTATTTTTAACTTACAAAAGCTGTCTAAATAACAATAAATAATCTTGAAATTAAAGTTTTAAAAACAGTAAGAAACGACACGTTTGCCAGTATATAATTGAAATAATGTTTTTGAAAAATAGTCTGTTGTGTTAAAAAAAATACATTTAAAAAATCACGTAAAAAAACTTTAGGTATTTAACTTTAATAAATTAATTGTGAGATCTGTATTTCTAAAAATTTAAAACTTCGACTACCTACCTATTTCCTCCTACCTTTTCCGCCTCACCTTCAAATGCTTTTTACTTCCAGATCATGCTCCTATTAATATGGACAGTGGTGTTCATCGCAGCACTGACGTTATATCTTCGTCAAGTGTATTCTAAATTCAGTAGGCATGGAGTGAAGACTATCAGGCCCCTTCCCATCGTGGGCAATATGCTTGGGATGCTCACGAGATATAGACACTTCGTTGATGATATTGTAGAACTGTATTTCACCTTCCCAGAAGAACGGTAAGAGATCTATTTATTATATTCCATTTTTTGTTCTTTGTTTATTGTATCTGTTACCGGCAATGTGAATAATCGGGCATTCTATACAATGCCTAGGCAATGTATAGAATGCCAAAAACGGTCAGG
>LGAG01000236.1:65088-85668 GCA_001278395.1 Lerema accius
TTGTATAATCACGCACTTACGTAGATCGCCACTTACACGTGACATCTTTCCATCAGAATATGAGGTTACCCTCCTACAACACCAAACTAGGAGTATGAACCATTTTGGCAAGAACTGCTTCCGATGGTCTTCTCAGAAGTCAATTGAAGTTCATAAAATAATTGGCAGAACAGCTAACAACACCGCATATGGAGCGACGAAGAATGAATGGACACATTCCGCGGGATCTCAAAAGTTCTATTGATCAAATACTTCAAGAAGAAGGAGAAATACCGAGCAGTTCCGGTGTGGACAGGCTAGAAACTCGCAAGACCTGTTCTACCTGTGACCCAAAAAAAAAAACTGAAAACATTTCATCTCTGTTTTATTACGTAAAAATCCAATATCTGTAGAATGTTCGCAAAAGATGTGCCGTAATTGCCGCGAAAAAATTTAAACTTTTGGTACTTGCAATTTTTTTCATAAATTTAACTTTTCTCATTTTTTTTTATTTTATTTAGTAGTTACTTTATTGATTTACGTAAAATTAGTCTCAATAAGTAAATTTCTAAGATCTTTTTTTTTATAGATCACATTTTCCAAAGATGTTAAGTTTTAAGAGTGAAAATAAGAGGCCAGTAAAAAATTTTTTTTTAATGGCAGAATAAAATAGTTATTATTATTTTTTGGTTTTATTTTACAATATAGGTTTCTATCTATGTATTTTTCACACATCCTTATGATTTTAGTCTGATCATAGTAAAATACGACGACTACTCTAGAGCGGTCACAATGACCGCACGTAAGTGGTTATGTGACAGAAAATAGAAGTAAGTGGTTAAGGGTTAACTAATGTTATAAGTAACTCTAGCAATGTTACTTTTATTACGCATTAAGAAAATAGTAGTTACAAACATAACAACAGCTTATTTAAAGAAATACCAAAACCTTTAATAAACCTTGCGTTCAAACTAATGCTTTAATTTTAGTAACGTTTTTTTTAGAGACTGAACATCGGTGTTTTTTCCGAGGCCACCAAAAAGTTCTTCACCAGTCTCGTCCTCGACACTATGGGCGATCGAGAAACCAAGAATATCATCAGACCTGATATGATTCATCTGTTGATGCAAGCTAAGAAAGGTGATTATGACAGTTGTGCTGGAACTGATATATCCAATCATCAAACTAAAAGTAGTAGACCGAATCTCAATAAGTTTTAATTCGCTTTGTTAAGTGTAGCGATCTTTTTTTGGGGTTTGATGTCCGTTTTTATAGGAAATTTAATTTTCATAACTATCATATCATTATTATTCGCAATCGACGCTTGACTGATCATCATGACAAACATGACATCACGATGACAATGCGATTATGTTTATTACCTTTAAATAAACACAAAGTAAATAAGTGTTATAAAGGTGTTTACGTAAATCTGTAAACAATACAGTATTTTATCTTAAGTAGCTGGAACAACAAGTGCTGATATAACAAGTGTTATTATAATTAATCGTTGTAAAAACAAATCATTACCCTCGTTTGATGAAGGAGCACAGTTATTAAACAAAAGAAATCCATTATTATCTTGATAGACAGCTGTAGTAATCGAAAATTGTTTTCTACATTATTTCGCCTATAAGGACCAAGACTTCTATGAAAGAGGAACTATGAAGCTATCTTATAAAATTTCAACAAATTATAAAACAAAACAGTCCACATATAACCCAAATCGGACGATCAGAAACATATTAAATAAGTTTTGAATTTCACGTAACATTATGTATTTCTTTTCCACAACCTCTTATGTCATCGCCTTTTGTAATGTAAAAAATAATTTCAGTAATTTTATCATTGATAATACTTAATTTTCAGGTCAATTGTCACATGAGGATTGCTCCAATGGTGATGTTGGAAAAGAAGCTGGCTTTTCCGTCGTACAGGAATCTTTAGTAGGCAAAAAGACGCATTCTAGAGGTACAATTCTTTTTTAGACTAGAGTAATTTAATTACATCAGCTACATAACCTGTTACTAAACTAGTAAGATTATATTCAAGTACCACTTAATTTACATCAATCAGGAGGTTTTCTACTTGTAGAATGTGATATTAATCAGCGTCAATGTATTGTTTTAGTGTGGTCTGATGACGACCTGGTCGCGCAAGCTGTGTTATTCTTCATCGCTGGTTTCGAAACGATATCGTCAGCCATGTCGTTTTCTCTCTACGAGATATCCCAACATCCAGAAGTACAGAAACGCTTGGCTCAAGAGATTAAAGAGTTTGACGCGAAAAACAACGGGAACATAGACTATAATTCTATACAGAACATGCCGTACTTAGATATGGTTGTATCTGGTAAGGAAAATTACTTTAAGATAAATTACGGAAAAGTTAAAGTTGAAAAAGTTACGTAAACTTACATACACCTTCATTAATAACAATGATAAAAAATTTTAGAGCCTTAAAATGTCAAGGTAACGAAAATGTCGTTACGTAACGAAACAGTTGTATTTAGCTGTCATCACCATGAAGCACCAGTGGATTGTTTTAAGAATGTAGATTTTTATATTTTTTTTAAATCGCAAAAGGTTACTAAGGTAAAGCACTACCTACTTTGCGGACAAAAGTAGCTCCTATAAAATGTATTTTTATTTCTTTTTTCCAGAGGTCCTAAGAGTTTGGCCCCCAGCAATAATGTTAGACAGGCTGTGTGTCAAAGACTACAATCTGGGAAAGCCAAACGAGAAAGCTACATCTGAATACATCGTAAGATAAATTTTTATTATTATTTCTGCACAGAAACGCTTTGAGAAAACTCTAGAGGAAGATAATACAGTATTGATGTATTAATATACGTACTTAACCAATCTCATAGCTAAATGATCACGTTGTGTTAATTGATAAATAAATACAAGGCAATAAATTATAAAACGTAGTTCTTAGTAGTGCATGTATTGTGGAATGAGCGATTAAAGTAATTAAACCTCTAAAAGCAGTGATTGTCATGAACATTTTGTTACAGATCCGCAAAGGAGAAGGCCTGTCGGTACCGGCGTGGGCCATCCACCACGACCCACAATACTTCCCGGAGCCGGAGAAGTTCGATCCTGAACGCTTCTCAGAGCAGAACAAACATCAGATCAATCCATTCGCCTACATGCCGTTTGGACTTGGGCCCAGGAACTGTATAGGTAAGAAAAAAACTTCCCTTTCTTCGCATATAGCATACACACATGGAAGTATACTCATGATATTTATGAAAATTATAATTGGTTTTTGTGTTAATACATGTGACTTGCTAGCAGCAAATTGTATATTTTTTATTCATATTTTTAAAAGCGATTGAGTGTACAAATATCTGTAACTCTGGTGGTTACATAGTATGAATAGTTAACTGGCTACTTGTTTTTGAAGATATCAGACTGGACATTTTAAAAATAGGCTTGTGTACATTTCATTGCACGTAACTGTACATAGCAATAAATTGTATTTCAGTTGCATGAGATTGCTTGAGATCGCTTAAGGATAACTAGGCTTACGTAGAGTAATAATCCCTTTGTTCTCAGGATCACGCTTCGCTCTATGTGAACTAAAGGTGATGATATATCAGATACTGCTTCGTATGGAACTATCTCCGTCTGTGAAACTCCGACGGCCTGTGAAGCTAGCTAGAGATAGCTTCAATATCAGGATAGAGGGCGGTCATTGGGTACGATTCAAAGTTCGCAATTAAATAGAAACTGATTTTATATTTATTCGTAGAAACCGAAGGAGTACTTAAAATTCTAAGATTTTATTCAAATTAGTTTTATTTTTATTACTCCAGAGTATTATTTATATTTTAAGTGCTCTCATAAATGAAATTTTAAAGCACTTAAATGTGAAAAATATCACGTATACATTTATAGTCTTAAGTTATAAATATACTAATACCATTCATTTAAACAACTTAAAATGAATGTTTGCAGACATAAAAATATCGTTTGTAAAACTAAATATAATCACACGTATTTCGTTTTTTATTTAGTTACCTGTACCTACTATTATTAATTTTATCTTTTTCAATGTATTGTTCATATTCCATCAGATATTAATATTAATAAATGTTTATAGATAGAAGCTTGCCCAGCTGCCTCTTAGACATTACAGTTGTTTATAGTTCGATGGGATTGTTATTATACATCACTGTAACTAATAATCTAGGCATTTTTATTAGCGATCAATCTCAAGTCAATATCAACTATGTATCATTTAACGATACCAAAAAGTTTAACCAATACGTTAAAAAATAAAATAAATTACATTTACATTATTAGAACGCAATTAGCAATAAATTCATCAGTAGCTACACTTATGGCAATTCCTAATGCCGTGACTCTCGATTATGTGATTTTTTTTGGATTTAATAAGTACTTTACACACAGACGACAATTATATACCTAAATAATAATCATGGGTATTTTGATAGTTTATGACTAAAGTGATATTAATAAGAAATAAAATATTTTATGCTAATCATGGATCACGAAAATGATAAAACTAACGTCAACACAATACTCCAATGACACACATTGCGCATAGATCACGCAGACTATGTTGTAAAGTACACAATTATTTTTTTAACTAAACATGTTTTATTTAATATGGATAGTGGCAATACTATGTATGTATGTATATATGTGGTGGACTTACAACAAATTCTCACGGCTGGGGATAAACAACCTTCCTGTAACCCCACTGTTGGGGAGCGTAGCTCGTCTCATTTTTAAGCGGGAATTTGTCACGGATATCATGGAAAGGACGTATCGAACATTTCCTGATGATAAGTAAGTTTTTCACATAAACTGTTAACAAGCAATCAGTTGATAAACTCAAATGGACCTACTTAAAAATTGTCCTTTAAATAGTATGAAAGGCAAGCAAATATACCCAACATAATACCAATATTATTATATTAGTACAAAAGTTTATAAAATAAATACAGTTCAAAATTTCATATCAAGAAGCTCCTTATGTAAGTTTAGGTCAATATTCTTAAAATTTGTTTATTGACTTATCTTTTTTAAGAAATAAAATTGGAGAAAGATACCTATTACATCCCTTATTATTACACTGTAGAGGAAACCGCAAAATAATTCGTTCACAACATCTCAAAAAACGTACCTAATTTCCCTTTTTTTAATACTCATCGCCTCAGAATAATTGGATACTTTGAGTTCATGCAACCAATTTTCTTAATCAATGATGTGGAAGTGTTGAAGAAAATCACTGTACGAGATCACGAGTATTTTGTGAACCGACGCACCTTTCCTGATGAGTTCAAGAATACATTGTTTACGAAGAACTTAATGGCATTAAAAGGTTTGTATATATGAATCTTTATGCTAACTTTTTGTGAATAAAATAACATTTAACATTAGAGAAGTATCACACATAACCTAGAAGGACCAGAAAAGACCTTGATTAAAGTAGAAGGAACTGCGATTTTATTTCTGGAGAATTCATTTCAGTACTGAGCTCGTAAACTTTGGTGGAAATCCAGAAAAGCCTTTAAAATAGGCTGCAAGAGAGAGTAATCTCTCGACTCTGTATACAGTCACGTTTTGTAGTGAAATACATATTTAAAAATTACATTGGTGAAATCTTTGGGTATCAAAAGTATTACAATGCAGGGATGATCACTTTTAGTTTGCACGTTTTCTTCTGAAACTGATGTTCAGAGATTTCTTAATTTTCGTTGTCCTAATTCAAATTCATCCTCTCTTAATTTCCAAACGAGCTAAATCATACTTTTTGCGTACATCATTACAGCGGTATTTTATTCTCAAAACCAGTTCCCCAAGGCATATTTTGATGCCAAGATGTGACGCCAAAAGAATGATAATACTAAGCTTTTTTGTATACGTAAACATAGTTGCTTTAATCCTTTGCACATTGCTAGGTGATCAATGGAAATCTATGCGTTTGACGTTAAGTCCCGCTTTTACGGGTTCCAAGATCCGAGCGATGGTTCCCTTCATGAAAGAAGTTGCAGATCACATGGTTAATTATCTGAGGAAGGAAATTGACGGGGCAGAAGGTTTGTATACTCGAATTTACGTTGTGTGAACAGGTATACGTTCGCTGTTTCTTGTAAAACCACAGCTAAAAGAAGCGTGTTCCTCAAGATTACTGACTGGTGGATGTTAGGCGCTATCAACGTCAACGTCTGTCGACGGCACCTTCTTTATAACGTCTGTATGACATATCAGTGTATCAAACGCAGTGTGGTAGTGTGGACTTCGTTTTATCACAAAAATTAAATACATGTCAGAACAACACATACCTGCACTACTTAATAACGATTTTTATTTCCAAAGTTTAACGTATCGCCTAGTAATATAAGGATTAATTCCGTGAAACATTTTAGTTGATTACATTGACGTGGAGACTAAGGATATGACGTCGAGATGCGTGAATGATATACTGGCGTCCTGCGTGTACGGTATCTCGGTAAACTCAGCAGGGAGTGATAATGAGTTCTTCGTCAATTGCAAGGAGGCGAGCAACGTGAGTGCTCGGGAAAACATTGTCATCATGTTCATCAGAACCTTCCCGAAGCTTGCTACAGTAAGATATTGATAATATCTCTCTGTAGGTATATTTTGTAGTTCAGTGACACTATATTTTCCTCGTGTCTGTACAACCAGTCTTATCAAAATATTAAGTGACCCAGCAAACTTCGTACAGCATCAGAATCAGTAAAAAACTGAAGATTTTTTTCGTATTTACTCACCTTTTAAACCTTCCCTGGAAGTCCACAAATAATTCTAAACCAAAATTATCCAAATCGGTCTAGCCGTTCTCGAGTTTTTGCGAGACTAACGAACAAGAATTAATTTTTATATATATCTAAGAGAAGAAGAGATTAAATTATACACTTTTGATGTAGTAAAATATTACTATAAAGCAGCCCTCAAAATAATAAAAATGTTAAAATTTTAAACATCTTCGTCAGGCACTTAATTTGACATTGAAGCCCGAACTCAGTAAATACTTTACTAAACTGGTTCTGGATATAATAACGTACCGAGAGGAACACAATGTTGAGAGGAATGACATGATGCACATTTTAAAGGAAGCTAAGAAAGGCAAGTAATTGTCATGTAACGCTAAAAAATTGGTACGTATTTTGTCGAAGAAACTCTTAGGGCTTTTAGTGTACAAAATCCTACTAGTAAGTAACTATGTTTTAAATTCTCTAAAGCAACTGATTTTGAAAGAAATAGTCTCAAAAATTTAGAATTAGATTAAACTGGCGGTAAATGACAAGTTTGTAGCATTCAAATGATCAAATATTTTTGAAAGCAAACACATAAACTTACAAAGTAGCTTTTGTAATATCAGCATAGATACATTTTAAAAATTTTTTTTCAACTGTTTGGTAAATTGCTGTTTAATTTGGGCATAGATCATTTGATTTTGATTTGCATTTTCTTTTTCTAGAATGGCCCGATCAGTACCTTGTGCCCCAAGCTATTTTATTCCTCGTAGCAGGCTTCGAAACTGTTGCCACTGGACTGGCATTTATTCTTCACGAGCTTGCCCTTCATCCCGAGATTCAAGAGAGACTTTACCAGGAAATCAAGGAGAACTATGACATTAATAACGGGATTTTTGACTGCAATTCAGTCCTGGCCATGACTTATTTGGACATGGTTTTATCAGGTTAGTTAATGGAACAACATTTATTTGAAATGTAAACCCTTCTACCAAGATAAAAATAACAACCCGTAATTTAAGTACTTTTTCTGTTGTTAAACTTGACGTAAATCAAGATGTAATTATATTGAAAGTTTTAAGTTAACTTCAGTGGAATGTGAGTTTTTTAAAACGAAATAATTTTATTGATTTTGAAGTTGAATGAAAATGACTAGCAGGCAAATAATATCGCCAAGGCTAAAAATGATTTAAACGTAGATGAAGAGAATAATACTTAAGTAATTAAATTATTTAGTTATCTGCGTAACGTAACAAATGTATTCTTGTCTCTTTTAAATATTAAAAAACAGTGTTCGAAAGAGCCGGCTATCATAACAAATCAATCGATCTCATTAATTATAATGTGATCAAACAATAATTTTACAGAAGGCCTGCGTATGTGGCCCCCAGCAGTACAATTTGAGAGAAAGTGTGTGAAGGACTATAACATGGGAAGGATCAGTGATAACGCTAAATCAGACTTGATAGTAAGTTATATGTTTTCTTCAGGCAAGGTTTTTAGGATCGTGAAGTAGATTATTGCAAAGGAACGGAACAAAATAAAGAAAGTATGTACTCCCGCTAAGGCCCAAACGCAAAATGCCGAGCCACGATTAGACAGACTTGCACAAAGACAGAGATAAACTCATGAAAAATATTATTTGAAATAATCCTTATGTGAAAATCTCTCGATAAGCTTACATTAGATACAACCTTCTATTATAGTTATATTAACATTATCTAAAACTAAATTGTTTGTAATGTAATCTTAAAATAAAGAAGATATTCTCATTTCTTGTTTACAATCTTAAGATAACATGAAATTAATATTTTAAGTTTACTTATGATGTATTTTATATACAGTTTCGTAAACACGATGAGATTTCGGTTTCTGTGTTTGCGTTCCACCGAAACCCGCGGTATTTCCCCGACCCTGAGAAGTTCGATCCCGAACGGTTCTCTGAGAAGAACAAGCATAACATTAAGCCGTTTACTTACATCCCCTTCGGAGCAGGACCGCGGGGGTGTATCGGTATGACCCTTCTGAGATTCTTTTAATATAATGTGTTGCATACTATTTTTATGCAGTGATAGCCTAGTGGTTTGAACGTTGGTCTCTCGAACAGGAGATCCCGGGTTCAAATCCCTCGGCACGCACCTCTAAATTAAAAAGTTATGTGCGTATTAGATACTTATTATCACTTGCTACGGTGAAGGAAAACATCGTGAGGAAACCTGCACACCTGAGAGTTCTCCATAAAGTTCTCAAAGGTGTGTGAAGTCTGCCAATCCGCACTAGGCCAGCGTGGTGGACTATGGCCTGTACCCCTCACACTGTGAGAGGAAACCCGAGCCCAGCAGTGGGACAATTATGGGTTGCAATGATGAATACTATTTTTATGGTGCTTTTTAGATTTCTTTTAAATTTTTTTTATCAATGTCATTTCATATAAACACAATTGTTTTCCATATTTTCTTGTCAAATGTCGATAATGGTTCAATTTCAGGTAAAATGTCCATCTACTAAAGCATACTGGCAGTATCGTGATGATTAAGAAGGCACTAATACAATTAATAGAACCGTACTCCTAATCACCAAACATAATGAACATAAACAAATTGAAAACGTAAAGAAATCTACTTCTATAATAGAAACTTACGTTTGTTACTTGTATGTTATAAATATTGAGCAAAAAAATACGAAAAAAACGCGATTATTGTATGGGGACACCCTTTTAAAGTTGTCATATTTGTATTTATAGAATTTCTTATACCTAGCAGCAACGCAAATAGGTACATCATTTTGTGAAAATTTCAGGATTCAAGCTATCACAGTTTATGTGATACAGCCTGATTACATACAGACAGCTGAGGCTTTGTGATAGGGTCCTGTTTTTACCTTTTAGGTACGGAACCCTAAAAACAAACTTTGTAGAAACAATAACATTGTTTTATGTATGACAGGAGGACGTTTTGCTCGCATAGAGATGAAAGTAGTACTGTACATGCTGCTACTGAATGTGGAGGTGACTTCGTGTGAGAAGACTTGCGTCCCCACACAGCTGGCTGTGCAAGACGCGTTCCCGAGGATCAAGGGAGGTCATTGGCTACGAATGAAGTTGAGAACCACATGAGAAAACAAGGAAAAAAAAAAGAAACACATCAATCTAATTGAATATCGTTAAGTTAAAGAATTACAGTTTATACTGGTTTTGCGAAGTATTTTAGCTTGAAAATATAATAATATCTTAGGTACTATATATAATACATTACATCTTTACGCTACAATAAAATTCAAAACATTGTAGCAACGCAATGTTCGTATTAGTTTCCAGAGAAGTCGGAATTTTGCAACAAATAATGCAACATTTCTAAATTATTTTTCAAAAATCTTTTCTGTTGCAGCAATCATCTCTAGACGTACTTGAATATATGTCACGCCATCTATGCTTTACAAATTGAACTAGACATCTTACTTCTCTATGTTCCAACTTCCAAGGTATTGGTACGAAATTCGTAAACGGTGACATCTATCGAGGCAATACGAACTAAATTTAATATACTGCTACTGCCATCTAGTGTCGAGTAGCATACAATAATAAAACTACTGAAAAACTATTTTAAACAACTGAAATACGATAATTAAGTACAATAAAAATGCATTACTACTAATCAAATTGCAATTGACATGTTAAATGCCTAAAAAAGCGAAGCTATATCACGGCGTGTATGTATAATACGATGTTCTGTGATGTAAGTACATTTTAAAGCAAATTTTTATGTGCATATCATAAAATAGATGTCGCTGTGCGCCTGAAAGTTTCGTGTGATTGTAGAAATTTTTCATAGTGCATATTCTAATTTCTGTCCTGTTTAAGAGATGTCTATATTTTTAGGATGCAAAAAAATATGACTAACCTAAACTTAATTTTAGGAGTTTCTGTAGCTGATTCTAACAAGACAAAGAGGCAACTATCCAGAATACGTAATTAAGGTTGCTCTTCATCATTTTTAAAATTATTACTTTTAATTATTTTTTAAATATTTGTTATGTACATGACTTAAATAGTTTGTTATATATGAACTAAAAAACTTGAACATAATTTTAAATTACCGTAGGAGAATTCATTAGCCCCCAAATTACGATTACCGTAAAAATAAATTTAAAAATTATAATTATTCGTAAATATCACAGGAAATTATATGTAAGTATATAGAATATTATAAAATCAACATAATTTAGGCTTTATTATAAATAATAAATGATGATGATATGAATATAATAATTAGATATTGATTATTATTGGTCGTAGCAACATTAATTAATTTATAATTGATTCTATAATAATACAGTTCGATTTGATTCGATTATTGTGAAATTAATTACGTAAATATCTAATTATATAACACGTACGCCATAAAAACATGTCATTTTATTATCTACCTGAAATGAATACCATTTTTAGGCACATTAACCAAAACATGCAAATAAATTATTAAACTACAAATAAATACATTTTTTGGTGTAAACCGCAGATCAGCCTAATTTTAGTATTTGTTAGAGGTTTCCAATACTTATATGTTTTATATTATGTAATGTACTAGCTAATTTTTACGTGAATAACGTCCAGGGAGCTTACAAAAATCGCCCGGGGAATACCTGGACACTTTTTGTCCAAGGAAAGCCGTTAAATTAAAAGATCAGTAACTTTAAAATCCACCTGATGTTACTTTCCAATGGAAAATTGAATTAAACCAATTCAGGTTTTAGTGGAGACCAAGAGTTTTCTGAGATTTACTTTCATTGAGGAATTTTTTTGGTTGTCCGAAGAAAAAGACAACTTTGCCTAAATGTCTGAAGTATACAAAACTTTTATCTAGACATGACACTTAAGGTAATATTGTCCTACTGAGGACACCCTTTTTTGGAGGAATAAATGTTAAATACTTAAATCTGAAGTTATGAATAATATGGAATTACCATTAAACCCCTCGGTTTAAACAAAATTGTCATAATTCTGTACCACATTTTGTCATCGTGTTACTGCCATAATATTCAAAATACACAATTGGTTGAAACATGTGCATTATTAACTGTAATATTTGTGGTAGTCCGAAGAACTATATTAAATAGACAATACCATTCTACATTTTGCCAGTGACTCAAGTACCTACCTACGCAATCTTCATTCTAAAGCTCTGACTTGGACAATCTCCTGTAATCTAAGCTGAAATACCTACATAGGACTTAAGATCAAAGTCTATTCCTCAATGAGCACCACTATGGTAAAGATAGCCTCAGAGCATAGAGATAGCAGACGTGGATATTGCCATCTGTCATCCAGGCGTATCGAACGAGTCTATATACTAAAGTCTATAGTTCTATAGTCTAAAACTTTTAATAATAAACGCTACACACTCATAACCCCACACTAGGATTTCCTGTGTCGCCGGTGTCATGGACAACACAGAAACACATAAACATACGCCGAGACCGAGAACGGAAATTTAAATTCATCATTCAAATTTCGACACCGCTGGGAATCGAACCCAGGACGCATTGAACAGCAGTCAGGCATGTTAACCATTGCGCCATACAGGTCTTCAGGCTTTTATTTCGTACTTTATTAATACTTAATAGATAGGTATATCTGTAGCTAGCACAAATTTAAGGAGGGATGGGGTGACAAAATAATACAAAATATTTTCACATTTCAAATCGTATATTGACCGGCGGAAATCACACTTAACCTACACTACATACATGCGATATATCGGATAACACGTGGACGATATGGGGACGGAGCTTCGACACAGAACCAGTAACATTATATATATAAATATTTTGTAAATGTATTATATATACCTATAAATTTATTTCAGGTAATTATATTTCTGTATCAGATGCAATTCTGATAAAATATGACATGTTCTGTAATGTCTGCTAATATAAATTATTATAACTTATTTTAAATTATACATAATGAACTTCGGAATGTATAATATATTGTGTTTAATGCCGTATATAAAAACTGTTGTTCTTAATCAAATAGTAGCGCCACTTTGCATAACCTGAATTTATTTGATTAATTACTCGTTGAAGAGTATTTAGACTATTCATCAAATTATGACTCTTACGTAAGAAATAAGAATAGTGTTTTTATCGAAAAAATGTAAGCAAGTTAATCCTTGACTATCACACCTAAAGTTAGTGGCGATATACCTATTTTTAGGTAAACTAGTAAACTTCAAGAATAATATCACTCTTGCCACCCACATCATAGATATCCATTTTATAGTAAGCTTATTCACCGTTAGGTTGTTTTTATACGTTGTTGACGTAATTTCGGTGGTAATTTCATTGCAAAGCATTTTTTATATCCTTGTTATAAGAAACGAGAGAGAATTTATGTCCCGCTCCGCCCCAAAACACATCTTCATTTTACAATATTAATAATTCATCGCCCTTACTAAAATATATCCAAAACAGACCGGAATTATTTATAAACATTGATAAAAACAAAATAAACATCATTATGAGCACGGAATGTTGAGATCGGTACTAATTTATAAATACCTTATTAATGCATCAGCTAGCTACTTCTTTGAGATTAATAAGTAACAATGTCGTAAAGCAAATTAATAGGTACAACTTTTATTTTTCCTTTTAAATTATGATCAGTGTTCTGACACTTTTAATCTTCATCGTATAACATATTGCGCTATTTTTAATATCCATTATGGAGTTAATTAAATATGCAACATTATGTAGGTTTTCTTATATTTTATCTAAAAAATAATAATCTGTTCATCAGATAATTTGAAAAACCTACTTTAAAATTACGGTTTGGTGTCATTAAAATACTCAAACTGAATTGAATTGTGTTGAATATTTCAAATTTTTTATATTTATAGTTTTGAAGATTATAGTATAATAGGTTTTAATGAAGCATTTCAGTGTCTAAATGAAAGCAAAACAAAAGTTAATATTATAATTAATATGCTTAGCGGAACACTTTACAGCATTGTTACATAGGAGATCTTATACATTGCAATTGGATTATATTAAAGGTACTCAAATGAATTATAAGTGAAACTTGGGCTATGAAACCAATATTAACTTTACATTATTGTAGTAACAAATATAATTTCCGCAAATAAATAAAATTGATACTTATTATACATTTTTAACAACACAGGCTCCATTTTGTGATGGTCCGCCATTTTGTGAAGACTTCGCTGTTCAAATTCCGAATCATATGGATTTTTTTTGGAGAAGTAAGAGGGACGAAAAGCTACATCAGTGGTAAAATTACATTATAAATACGCACCTTTATGTAAGTCTATGAGCTTAATATGAATCTTAAAATTACGTCTCTTGGCTTACAATAATGTCGAAAATTGTTATAATATATTTGATACAGTAATTACGTATTTTGTTAAGACACAGTTTTTGTACTTAAACGTCTGAATTGACCGCGGGGTTTTCTAGGTATTCGTCTACAGCGACATCTATATTTTTACCCTGAATACTGAATACTACATTGGTATAAACATAATACAATATAAAATAGCACAGAACCAAGCAATAACATAAAAGATACATACATATTTGCTTTTAACATTACAGTTGGAAATGAAAATGTGAAGATTTAAAAATTCTTAATAAAATAACAGTTATTATATATCTTATTATGCTTTGTAATCATAATCTTAAACAATAAAAGAAAAATGGTAAAAGTAACTATTTACAGTAACAAAACTTTCAATTATTTATAATACATCACAGCAAATGCCTGAGAGTCACGAACTTAACACTAAAATTAAAATATTGTCAAAAAATCTTTGTAATCCTAAAAACAATAATGCATCTTTTTGTTCAAACTACTAATCTTTGGCCTGCAGATCTTAACACTTGTCATTTTATTGCACATTCGCGCCAATGTTTTAAACCTTAATCCTAAAATATTTATCCTAACACTGAGAAAAGTGATGTTAAAATTTTATAATCATATAAAAATACTTCACTAACAAATTATAAACCGATGTATTATGCACATAAACAGAGATATGAAATTAAGTACATTACTCGATAAAATTACAAATTATGGCAACGTCAAGTACTCTCTTACACTGGAAACTAAATAACTTACTAATGAAATAAAAATATAAATAAAATTGGAATGTTTAAAACGTATCGACTATCAGTAGTTAAACTATTTTAATCTTATCCATACGGTAACAACAATTGAAACATTAAAAATATTTTATCAAAAATTCGTAGCTCTGAACAACCGTTAAAAGTTCGATCACGAAACAATCACGTCGAGGATAAAACCATTTGTAAAAATACAATAAAGATCACTTAAAAAAATAATATGGACACTTCAACAAGGGTTTACAACCTTTAATTGACGGGATCAACCATCCAACAATCATGTTACGATACAACCATTGAAACAAACCGGGCCACACATTGAGCTAACCTATCGCCTTGGCCTACCGAAAACGATCGACGACACATCATGAAGATTCACCGCGATCCACGAATCGAGTTCTTAATCATCTTCAGCATTCTCTCACTCAACTCGTGTTTCGTTTCACGGTAGTCAAATCCTTTTAACATTTCATTTCAACACTCAGAATTTGCCAAAAAACATCTATCTATTCATTATCTTTCCTTAACCTACAACATTCTGATCAATATCATTCCAATTGATTTAACCCGAGATCAACTCCCTTAAAAATGTCTAACAGCTCAACATAAAACTTATTCGTCCTAAATTTTTCTAGGAATGCATATTTTAATGGTCGATGTAATAAACTAGTAATTGTCTAGTCGTTTATTTCCATTATTTTACGTCACATTACAGCCACATCTTCGTCTTCTATTTCTCAGGGAGCTGAACTAGGGTTCCTTCTTACATTAACCTTAATACAATCCAACGTCCCTCTTACATACTGAGCAACATGTTCCAAAAGATCTTTATCCCAAGTTTTCAATTACTTAACTAGGAGTAGGTCATATCCGACTCTGTTTTCACTTTGACGAAGTTTGGATTGTCAGTGTGGTAGTTAGGCCCTTTGTGTCCGAACTGATAGACCAGCCGATGAGACGGCACGGACACCAGTACTGACTGCTTGTAGTGATACCTCATCGCTCTGCTGAATTTCTCAAAGGTCATGTTGTCGTTCTGCTTCAGTTGTCCCCAGAGTTTCGCGACTTCATCAGGCTTCACGAATCTGTAAAGATAACAGAATCAACTTAAGTACTTATTGTATTGTACACGCTATATTATTCTAATGATAAAATAATTCTATGATATATTCCAAGAAAGTTGATTGTAGTTGATGACTTATAGACATCTTTGTCATAGGTTATCATTAATTTATGAAATGTTAAAAATTGCCTGTTTGTGAAATCCATGATGAAAAAAATATTGCTTTTTCATTTGAAGTATATTTTTGTAGGTATGTCATTATTGATGCTTTTACGAGTAAATATGTGAGCAACAGAGTAACATTACCGAGAGCCATTTAGTTTTATGACTATTTCCTCTAGGAATCAAGTGAAATACCTCGATAATAATTGAGCTGTAGCTCGATTCAAAAGATAAGATATTCACATCGGTAATTATACCTATCGATGGATTAACCATTATTTCGCAATTTTTTGCAATAATAACATCGAACTTGAAGTTGATAAGTTGCAGAACAAAAATAGCGAGGAACGATCGATTATGCGTTTCCAAGATTGCAGCAATTTCTTTTGTGATCCAATTCTAATTCAAGGTTCTGATGCAACTGGACAAGGTTAGAACAATTATTATTCTATTGAACGAAACGACATGCAACATGCAATTAAAGACGATAAAATTAATGCGCTCAACGTTTTCTGTGCGTTATTGATGAGGTGTAATTTGATCATATTGATTTAAGATGCAAATTAGTACCTAGATTAGAATACAAGACACGTTTGTTGTATTTCAATATAGAACAGGTTACGACCATTAAATATATCTAAAAATACATCTCCTTAAAGAATTTTAGTTTTTTTATGCAAGTTTTTAATGCATCAGATTTTGTCACACAAGTAACATTTACCTACAACGGAGCTACGACCAATCACAATCGAGTCAAGTTCAACTGCATATAATAACACATCGTCTTATATAATTTACCGGTCATTAAATGGATTCTTGGCATCAGCGACTTATATGTCGGCAAATGAAACGGGTATATACACAACGGTGTCAAGTGCTGATGCAAAGTGTCCAGATAATTGTGATCCGAGTCAAGGATTTCTTGTTGCGGCCATTATCAATGCGAGTTCAACTCACTGTAGGAAAATTGAAGGCGATATTCGCACGTGTTTAACAACACTGAATGCACTGATTTGGGTAATAATGAAGGTTTTAAAAAGGCTTTTGGTGAAATATTATGTTTTAATGATAGTGGGAATCGTAATGTAATTATTACGGTTAATATGGGGTGTTCCCTTGGCAACTCCCTCACAACGCTAATTATTAGGAGATTATTAATGTGCGAATAGTTTCCTTAATAAATAAGAAGATCTGCAACGTTTACTAAACATGTAAACAGTGTGAGAAATGAATAAGTAACAAGACAAAAAATATGTGTAAACTAAAACATTAACTATGTAGTTCGTTATTTTAATTCTTATAAAAGATCAGAATTTAATGCACTTTTTTCTACCAATTAATACCATTCATATTACAATCGTAGTATATTAGTTTTCTCCCCAATCATTATTTATAAACATTATAACGTACCGCAACTGCACGCTCAAAATTATTTGTATCTGGTATAGCAACAAACTTTGAAATAATTTGAACGTATAATGAGACTATTGTTAAAAATGTTATATCGCTACACAATCTAAACAGTTTTGACGGAACTGAACCTAGTTGCCAGTCCAATACAATCAAAATAACGAAACACGGCGTAAAACTATACCTTGTAGATAGAGTTAACGATATAAATAATGACGTGTCGCTCAAGCGTTGCGCGGCCTTGTCGACGAGCGTCTAATGAAAAACTCAACTGACAACCAACGACTTTGTTTTCAATACGCTAATAATATTGTATTAGGGTTGCCTACTATGTTCGACAATTGGTATGAAAATTCATTATTTACCCATAACCTATCTAGACTTAAATTTGGACGCAATTAAAATGTAACGTTTATTGTAACTGACTTGGAATAAAGCAGGTGAAACAACTTTCAAATTATGACAGTAAAGGCGACAGACTCTTAGCCCCATTGTAGGATTCCCTGTCGTGGGTGCCACAAACAACATTTATAGACAAAGACCATATAATTCAAACCAAGAGCAGAAACTTGAATTCATCTTTTAATTAATTATCCACCGGCCAAAAATTGCTTTTAAATAACTATGAGTTTCATTTTCAAAATACTTCAATGTCTCATTTTTTATTTCAATTAACTTAATCGTAGAAGCCTAATGATTAAAACGACAATTTGGCGCAAGCAAAACTTGTACGTTTCGAAAATATATCATTGTTCCATTGAACCTTCCCCGAGACTTCCTTCGAATCATTATATCAATGGATATTAATAACGTTACATAGATACAAATCGAAGATAATAGACGAGTAATAGGGGCCTTAAAATTCTCTTCAAGCACTGACTCGCTCATGCCTACTGAATACATAATCATTGATATTTATTTTCTCCCGGTGTTTACCGTCCTTTAACAATGACAGCGCTAGGTCGAACGCTTAGACAATTTGAGATTGCGGAGTAAATAATGTAGTTTTACGAGCTATAAAACAAGTAATGGCCGTGCTTGAAGCTTCCAGTACATGGCAACCATAACATTGGCTGTTAGCACGTCTATACGTCTATCTATCGTGGCTTCTTCCGATTGAATGAATTGTTTAACTGTACTTGCAACAAGTGAAGAATCAATTTATATTTTTACGGTACCTTTCGTATGTCGTTTTCAATTAGCATGTAATTGAATTTTAATTATGATTGATCATTAAACCTACTCCAAATTAACGGATTGTCATATCAATACTAATGTCATTATGAACCTCTCAGATGTACAAAGGTTTTCCCACATTTCACTATTAAAACTTTACAACTAACTTTTGAATTTTATTTGTAGTAAGTTCCTCCATTCAGCCATATATTTTAAATGCTGGTTCTAAAATCAGCTGTATTTTAAATGAGATGCTCCAAAGTTTAATTATTAATATTAGTATCGTGAAAGTATATTGTTCCATTTGAATCTAAATTACTACTGAATACTTTATTACAATACTAACAAAATTTTTGGAATCAGGTTGTTTATTATGAATTGTATCAGACAGTTTATTAATAACTCTGGAGAGATCTCAATCTACCCGTATAAAGTCTAATATTGTTTGTGAACATTGTTTATCAATCGCATCTATCTATTTTATTCCATCTAAAATATCCTGTGAGAAAATATAACAAACATTGGAAACAAATACATCACGATTCGCTAGTATTGAATATAATCGTCTCCACACTCGAGTATCATGACAAAGAACCTCTTTATAATTTCACTCACGATCTCATAGTGCCACAAAGAAGAACTGTCTGCTGTCAGTAACGTGACAAGACATTAGATCTGCATTATCTTTCTCCAAGCGTGCGTTTCAGGATATTAGAAAATTCGTGTTTGCGTCATACGCTAACGACTTAAGTTGGTTGGCCCTTAACTGTGCCAAAGTGAATAAGGTGCTAATTCTCGAGTCCTTATTGCGTTTTAAAAGTTTTTACATTCTGTGTTTGTGTTGTTTTATTTTTATCACATTCACAGTTATTGAACACCAGATTTATTTATCAATATTTTTATATGACACCTTTTGTACAAGTTGTTTGATATCAGTACCGTAGTTTAGTGCCTGTGTGCAATTTTTAACAACAGAACGTTATCATTGTTACAGTGTATTATTTTCAGACTAATTTATAAACTTAAAGAAATTTTTAGAATTTATTAACAATCTGTTATAAATATCGTGTACCGTATTTCCTACGTTTATATTATTAAATCTTCTGTTATTACAATAAAAAGCCATGGTTTTTCCATATTGTCAAAGAGAAACATTTCCAATTCATCTATTTTACGAAACGCATCACGTAGGGCCGCCTCCTTGGCCCAGCTGATCGAGTGATACAACGCAAGGCCGGGCCTCGACCTCGCGCACACGCAGTGAGCATCCGAATTTGTATGAATCACTTGCAGGCGACGGTGGTGACACCACACCAGAAGGTTAATGATACGACAATGCGACTTGCGAAGCTAATTTTATTGATATTGCCCCGTAATTGACAACCTGATCTGTGATATGACTTAATCCGGTTGAAGTGTTTTATGCTTTTCGAGATATTAAAGTCGTGACAGAATAATAACATCAATCTTTCTGATAAACATCTCGTAATAATTATAAACGCCGAAAATACAATAATTTACACGGAAATGTTTAAAGTGAAGTTATTGACGTAAAACACCTGGTGGTTAGAACAACACTCAAAAATCGTGATGGAAATTATAAAGCGTCCGTCCGGTAGAGTACCTTAATTGATTAAGTTGAATCAGTTATTTGATGTTGCGTTCCATTCTATTGAATTGACGGTAATTCACCTGAGAGTCGATGCGGGTGCTATAATTGGAATTGTAAATATTTTTAAGCAGAAACAAAAGATCAAGCTGACAAAACGTATCACGTGACTGATAAATTAATACAGTAACAAGGTTAATTTAATTGCCTTAAATAGAATTTGATTAGTTTCGAAAATTTTGGATTTTGAGCAAGCATTCTGTATTGCATGTTTTTCCAAACAAT
>LGAG01000236.1:91940-103230 GCA_001278395.1 Lerema accius
AAAAATTGAAGAAGTTTATAGCAACTTAAAGTTAAGTTAAGAAGTTAAATAGTACATATTTGACTCGGTGAGAGTGTGACTAGTGATGTGAAGGTGTGTGGCTAGTGATGTGTCGTGTTTGGTTCGCAGGAACCTGACGCAACAGTCATTGTCCGCAGATTGCAGCTGGCCTGTGGTTGCGGGTTACTGATAGCTGGTTGACAGTAATCATAACGCTGGATTAGCTAGTGAATGGGGTATTGTTAATACCTTTTCATTTTCGACTTTATTACCACTTACGCCTGGTTATCGTCAACCATTAACCAAAATATGATAAATCTAAATTTGCTAGTAATCTGTTTTATTCCTTGAAGCCTTGTCATTTTGTAGACGAAGTTCTAACAGGCCACTTTAAGACGTCAAAGCACTAGGTTATTATTGCTTAATTGGCAAACTGAACTCGCACATGTTTATTCAACTTAGATTTGAATAAATAGTCAGTACACAAACATTTAAAGGTTAACATTTTTGAAGGTTAAATTTTCAACAAGTTACTACTGACTCTAATGTTTTTGCGTTGCAAGAAGCAGCCTTACATTAAACATAATAGAAAACGTGATTGTTTATAATGCTCAACTTCATCTAAAGTTTATGATTAAATTTTAATAACAATAAAAGGATTATGTCTGTAAAAAAATAGTAAACAGATCTAGAATGATTCTATTGTATCGTTCTAGTAAGATCTATAGATTATAATTCCGGCATGATACAATAAGGTTAAAATTTGCTAATTCTATTTAACCTACATCACCCAAATATCTTTTAAATTAACTAAAGTTTTTATGCACAAATGCGTGTTTCGTGTTAGAATAATATCATGTCTACATAATATTTATTATCTATGTATGTTATAATCATATATGAATTTAAATGAGTATTTTATTGCGATGATTTTACATAACCACAACATAATCTTTATTTACGATATAATAATTATGACATTTAATTTGACAAAAAACTTTTTTTAATTATTTCAATATTGGTTTGTATTACTAAATATATCTTTTTATTTTTTTTAATGCACGAACCATAGAGAAAATTTAAGTTACTCTGTGTTTCATTGTGTCAAAGTTCATAGACAAGGTGGACTGTTTTTTCTTTTTAAATCTGACAGCCTACAAGATGGCGCTAATGTCACTTAAAGCCGCGGTAATCGTTGAAACAAAAGCGTCGTGTGCGCAACTTTGCGAATTACAATAAAATAAAGCTAGTTCCGAGTGTTACAAGTTACCTGCAAAATGTATTCGAACTATTGTGTGTCAGTGCAAATAAAAGAGTGCGCTAAATACAGCTAAAGGAATTCCACTGCCTGAAGCCTATTACTATCTGAGGAGTCTTGAGGAATAACGCCAGAAAACCGGCGCGGGGGAAAAGGTCAGTGATTCATACAATACATACAATACACCTAAATCGCCTACAAGTATTTTTTTATTCAGTTTATGTGCAACTTTGTAAAGTTTTAATCTTGACCGATTTGTCTTGGCACTGTACTGCATACCTCAGAATCCCGATCGCAGAGCTGTAAGCGAAAAGGGTCTTTGATATTTTGTGTTAAGATCTAATTTTACTTACAGGAGATAAGATGTTTTAGAATTCTGACCATGTCCGATTTAATGGTTTCCAGGTATTCGCGACTCAGTAAACAGTAGGTGTTGGTCGAGTTCATCGATTTCTGACTTATTTTTCGGTACAAAAATGCTTTTGTTACTCGAAATATTATATTTCGAAACACTTTCAAGTAATGCCACAGAATACTGAAATAGTACGCACCCAATGTTGCTAGTCATATGTGTAATTCGGTTTTCTATAGAATTGCCTACCCTTAACTTTATTAACTAACTAAACCTTACTTAAAAAGAATGTTTCCGAGTTCAGTTCATATGGTATGGAAGTATATCTAAAGAGTAGAATTTTTTGGAGTACGATAACTTACTTACTCTGAAGACTAAGTATACCTAGTTTTTTTCGTCGTGATTTAAAAGGTAAACAATCTTACAGTTTCTTTTTATTGTAATTATCGATTTAAAAATAAGACAGACACAAATTAAAAGAAAATTAAAGAATAAACAATAATTTAATGATCAAATAAATGTCTGTATACTTCTAAATATTTTTTTTAATTAATGAAATGAATAAAAGTAGTGCCAAGATTGTTTACCTTTTAAATCACGACGAAAAATACGAGGTATAGGTACGTTAGTTATTGGTATGAGAAAAAAATCTAATTTGTATGAAATATATAAACCTTACTAAATTAAACTTAACTACTAACTTACGAGTATCTAGATTTTTAAAAGTTAGTAGCATAACATGGCATGTTAATTGCATGTAAACACGATCCACAACACATCAACCTGATGTCTGTCAATATTTTTGCAGTTAACAAACACTGTGTAGTGATTCACAGAATTCGTCCGACAACAAAACAAACTTACGATTCTGAGAATTGACCGCCGATCGGAATGAAAACAGTTAAGATCAGTACGCAAAGATATTCGAATCGCCATTCAACAATACTCCTACTTACCCGTTGGAAAGGCGTTACATTTTTCACATCACACGATTTGTTTTTTGATATGAGACGTCTTATTTTTGGTAAAAGGACCACATCAACTTTTTAATGCTTTCGTCCTATAAATTAAATGCGAAAATAAGATGACGCTATACAAAAAGAATAGGATAGAATAACTATAATATTCAGTTATAAAATAATACTAATTATAGATTTTAATAATGTAGAGGTACTGTGCACATGAACATGTGTAAAATTAATTGATTTACGGCTCTTAAAAAGTAGGTACGAACACAAATATATAATTTAGCGTTTTGACCTCGGAGACATAATTATCTATCTTTCAAAACAAAATTAATAATCAAAAATATTGTTATATTCGGAATTGATACGCTTTAAGCGGCTTATTTGCGTCACTCACACCCCCGTTTGGATATTTTGCATACATGTTGTCCGAAAATAATTTGCAAATTATCTGATAACCGGTTATAGAATGTCAGAAAAGACGTCATATCATAAAACACGATAAAACTGCCCATTCAACCAACGGATCACATGATTATAACAAATTTTAAATTTATAATTAATTTAAATAGCAACCAATTATATAAATCTAAAGGAGATATTCGAAATCTAACTTTAACTCTATTCGGTAGAGTTCAATATTGTTCAAAACTGCGTTGATGTCTTTCTTAAATGACCAATTCTTGTTTTACAAATAACTACGCTTAGACATTTATATTTAAGATTTAAAATCGAATGTATTCTGCTAGGATTGCAATGCAACGCCCAACTTCGACACGCCTTGAGGATGTTTTATTTAACAATTTATTTTCTCTTTTTAATACCCGCGAGTAAGCGAGATAGATTGGCGATTAATATTATTATTCATATTTTTGAAACGCCTTTGGCCTCTATAATAATAACCAGGATTGTAAAGTAACTAGTTTTTTGATAGTTTTGATCATTTAAAATAAGTTTTGTCTCGACCAGTGTGGGTACAGCTTGTGCAAATTTGAAACGAGTCAGTTTTTTTGCTGGCATTGAAAATTATAGACGTGCAAAAACTAACACGCAGATTAATACAAAACACTGTCTGTCCTGTTGATTGATTAATACATAATCCATCAGATTGTTGCTGTTGTTTATATATGTATATGACAGTTATTATTTATGCTAGTTAGATTTAACCAAGTCATTTTTTTTTTCAAAATATTTGTGTAAACAAGGAGATATTTTTGAAACTTCAAAACTGTACCTACGAAAAATTCTCATATCTTTATAGTTTGCGCCATAATAAAAGTTAATAAAACAGAAATATATATATATATATAAACGGCGCAACTAATTTAAAATTTTAAATAATATCAAAGCAGTAAACAATGTTTGCGTCATATTTAATCTGAACATACAATAGAATGTAAAATAGTCCAAAACATTAGAAAGTGATGTTTTTTGTGCGAAACTGAAGCGAGATAAATAACATTTACGTTTTTTCCACGTTATCCTCATGCTGTCTCTGTCTAGCGAGATTGGCAAGTTGCGATAGCTAATTGCAATGATAAATACACCGACGTAGGTAAGTTAAGGTGTGTCACACTGCCGAAGACCGACTTGATTTGACTCATTCAGTAATCTAATTGGATTTCATTATTTTTTCTTACATACAATACATGTGGTTTTATTTATCACTTAATGTTTTTTACACATTCCGTGTTACTTTATATTTATTTTATACTTTACGAAGGACGAATTTGGATTGAACTAATTATTTACCTACTTGCAAATCGATCAAAAATACTAACATGTAAGAGATCAAATATTCAAAAAGTTAAATAACGCTATTAATGCCTATATTCATTCATATCAATAATGAATAGAAAAAATCGTTCAGCTAAGGTATGAGTTAATACTACTCATACAGGTCACTGCAATAATATAGTGAATGATGCAATATTTCGATCAAATGAATACCTTTACGAAAGATATTACTACGGAAACTTATGTTATCAGAATTAGTAAGAAACAACATACTAAAATACAGATAATATTATTTGAATCATTGATCATACGATAACCTATATTATCATCATAGATGAGTTGAATGAAAATATAAGCAATAAGTCTGTTAATATAAAGAGTTATTTACTACAAAAAATCTATCACAAATAAAAAAAGTAAGTAAGTAAATAGAAACGAAACAAATCATATAAAATCAATATAAAATATAAAGTACGTGTTACTAAATTGAGAATACTGTTAGCTATGAAAATAGCTTTACTTAGATCTGTTTCGAGATACCTAAAATCTGCCGTCGCGTTCTTCCTGGAAACGTCTTACAATGAAACCATTCTCAAAAATCGTGAACAGCTGTAAACAACCAGCGACCGCGTCAAATAGTTTAGGTAACCATCAAACAAAAAAGAGTCCGTTAATCTGCTTTCAGTATTCTACTGAACTCTCTGTAGCATGACTAGCTTCCAATTCCTAGAAACACCAAAATGGAAGATAAATCGTTTTTTATTAACGGAGAAAATTTGAGTCAAAAACTTGTGTTTAACTTCAGTGAGATTTTCTATCTAAACTTCTCAATTCGACAGGTTGCAAATAACTATCTAGTATGATTCTCAAAAGCTAGTAAGAGCCAACTAACATTACACTACTGCAGTGAATTTGAACATCTGAAGTTATAATAATTTTGACAAAATAATTCTTAGATAGCTAGTTAGAAACTAAACTGTAGAATACCATATGAGAAAAATACGTAGTTTATAGCACATGCACCATAAAAAAGTATTATTGATGTAATTTTGTGTCCTAATACAATGGGACACACTAACCTAAACAGTATAATATTAATCCAATTGTAACCTAAACAAAAATGTTTATGATAACAGTTTCTCGTGATTTTACTTTTATATCACCGGAAAGTAACGCATGTTATAATAATCTTTGACATTAGTACACGACAAATTATTTCAATTTTAACAGTTTTTTCCTTATTAACTATTAGTGTCTGCAGATGATACATTGTATAAAAAATAACACGTTAAGACAATCATGATATCAGTATCAAAGAGATTCCGAGTACATATTTATACTAGTAAATACTTGTAGATAATGTCAATATAATAGAACTTTTGTTTGTTAAGAAAATTTGACAAATTAATTTATTATCTATCTGTTTTAATGCAAGCTGCGTGCACTTGGCTTTAGTTATGAATGTAGCCGCGCGTTGCCAATGTGTGAGAGTCACGTGAGAACCTGTGCGGAATGCTGTAGACTGGGAGTAAAGTTAGAATTTCACGAAATTTCCGAAATTGGCCAAGTCGTGAAGTTTGTCAATCACTAGGTCAAATTGGCAGACTATAGTGCTTATCGTTTAGCTAAGCTCAGCGGTGAGACAGTTATAGATAATGAGGATATGAATATGACTACAAGAACGATAAGAAGAAAATTTAAATATTAACCTTGTGTTATCTGTGCTGTAAATATGATTAACAATCATGCGTAAAGTCAAATTAGTAGTGAATAATTAATTACCCTTTAGCTGTTAATTTTACTTTTAAACAGCGTACTCGTATACATACAAAGTGCAAATATACAATTATCCAGGTATTCTATGAAAAATACAAATCGGAAAGTCACGTGTCGTAATTCATTAGAACCAGGAAAAATTACGCGCCGCGTGTAATTTGATGTATTATGCAATTATAATTGCTCCGTTTGATTACTGCAATTACATATAAAATATCGTGATTTAGCCGGAAAACGTGCTGCGCATACTGTGCACTGCACTTCATACACCGACAACATGTGTATACTCACAACAAGGTAGACTGTATATTTAAGATAGATGATTAATTATGATGATGTCCAAGTTATGTAAATAAAAGTATCGTTATAATGCTCACAATCACTCATGGTATTATACATGAGTCCTGTCATGAAGTGACCGGTTTGTCGTATTTTTTACTATTTGCAACATTTGAAAAAAAACATAATATTGAAAATGTTATTAAAATGTTTTCCAAGTAAAAAAAACATTGTATTCTTTTAATATTATATTAATTTTCTGTACACCTATACCCATAAAATAATATGACTTCATCAACAAAATAAATTAGTTCACACCTACATCCACCGGGCGTTACCCAATATGTCGGTATTAGCAACATAAACCGCAGCACACGTCATCAGTCTCAATTCAGACACGTGCGTGCGTGTGTGCGCGCGCATCAATGTGTGTGTAAAACAGCTACAGGGGAATCCCACTGTGCAAATTGTTCTCAGTTTATTTTTAGGGTTCTTCAGAAGTCTAAATACTTGCGGAGTGAGTGAAGAGTTTTTAGTTGAATGGCTGAACGTGTTTGCAGTATCTATTGTACGTTTATTAAATGTTTAGTGAGTGGTTCTGATAATTGCTTGGTGCTTGGGATTCTAATGATAAAACATATTTGTTTTTAATATTACACCTTGAATGGATGGTATTGTAATAAAATTGGCATTTAAGGAGAAGATGGCAGTGATAGAAAAAAAAACATTTATTGTATCGATTTAGTAAAGAATGATGAGTTAATTTTTTCTGTTCTTGACCTGAGTGCATGTTCTTTTATACGTCTATTGTCCATGGCAACCACGACACAGGGGAAATAGAGCAATGCGTTTGAAATTATTGGGCTTCATTTATCGCTCAACACTCTTAATAAAACTTGTAAGGCCTTAAGTTTTTCGAATTGAGATATAACTACGAAAAAGAACCCTAATGTCATGACAATTCAGCTGCGTCGTACGTTGAAATAGTAATAACATACGACATTAATTTAATAGTTTGACTTAAGGTCACAATGGGAGTAGTCAAGTATGATTCGCTAAGATCATTTTGTCAGGAGTCTACAATGAAGTGTTTGGCTATTGTGGGTGTGAAAGTATGTAGAAGAATGATGTATTGTCCCTAATTTAATGTAGCACGAATTATTCAACACATACTTCAACCTTCCCAATAAAACTTACATTTATTTATAGTTACGAAGTATGTTACTTTACAAAAATTGCAATATTTAATTTGCTTCAAATTGCAATTCACGTTGTTCGCTACGTACAGGAGGCTACGCATTATTATCGTGCATGAACTGCGAGTGAGTACCTATCTAGGAGGATTTAGTTATGATAAAAGGACAATGGCAGAAAGAATTCCTTGACCCACTTACAGTAGGACGCGAGCTCACGAGGCGCCTACAAAAATAGAGGTTTCTCAACGAATCGGGAATTTTCCGATGTTTTGTTTACAACGAAAATAAAGTGAGTATTAAAATGTTGTGATGCTATCATGACAGTCGTTGTATAAAAAATTAGTGTTAAAATTTCATGAGCTGGTCGTTTGGAGGGACTTAGTTTTCAAGATGATGTAAAAGTAGTTAAACTTTGCCGAAAGCAAAATTAAGGATGTGCCTTATATAACATTGTACCCAAATGTGCGGAATACAGGCTAAAAATAACTACTGACAGGAACACTGTTACTCTGTCGCCAAGCGGTCAACTTGATTGGATTAAAGACTTGATATTATTAATTATGTAGGCTTGTTGACTACTAGATATTTTAACTGTGTATTGGCCAATATATATTATTTGATTTGACACAAATATCTTACAATACAATGCGCATGTTCCTGTTTGTTTTTCTAAGAGTGAAATAGAAAAATGTGATAATTAGCTAGCTAGACAATTTTTTAGCAAGACTAAGATTAGTTACTACTTCAAACAAAAAACATTGGTATTAATAAATATTGAAAGAGATCGGTTAGCACATTTTTCAATGAAGAATAAACCCGTAGCTCCAAAACTTGACGCGTTATTCAATTCTTAATATGGTGTATTGGAAAGACGGTCGTATTTTGACGAAGCAATAAAGCGACATTATGAATTTGTGCCACGGCTACCTCAAAGATCAGTTGGCTCTTATTTGGTTTTGCTTCACAATCAAATTTATATGAAGGTTTTGTGTGAAAATAAATAAATATGTTTTGGTTTCGAGGAGAATTTTTTATAATTTTTGAGTTAGCTAGTTTTTCTCTCGAGAAAATTGTGATTGAACTCAAATGCAAATTCGAATTATTCATTTCGTCTTATGAACTAATAGCTCAGTTAACGAATGTCGCTTTATATAAATTAGTCATCGGAATAAAAACGAATCGAGTAAAGTAATTGAAAATCACCTGGAACAGATATTTTAATATAGTTTTTTTTCTAGTGTACTACCAAGTCAAATTACTTATTTCATGTTAGGAACTAGTTGCTCACTTAATTACCTGGAGCATTAAACGAAAATTACCGTTACGTTGACAATTATAATTTAAAATAAAATCACACGTATTATCTCTACCTATTTCGACATGTAGTATTAGATACTGACTTGTCGCCAATCATTTTTAGTTAAACGGAATTGAACTTCATTCAAAATTTTTTGTTAAATACAGAACGAATACGAAAAACAAAGAAAACTCAAGAATTTCTTGCAAAAGACGCTCGACCCGTAAGAGGGAGTCTCACTAATCAATATAATAGAGCCACTATGAGAAAAAATATATATATAGGTTCCCATCTACGCAGGCACAATTTCTGCGAGCCAAAATCAACCTTTAAGTAAAGGAATAGGGCTCTAAATAAATAAAAAAGGATCGGCACGAGGCTGCCCTAGTTATAAATAGATTTTCACGAAAAAGAAATGTTACAGGGACTTTGGTGCAAGCTTTGAACAGAGTAGAAACCGTGCAGAGCGTTTTTAATTATTTTTCCATTTTTGTCTGGAAAATTTAATTAAGCAAAACGGTTTATGTTTTATTATGGAATCGTAAGCTTTTTGCATCATATAAGTTGTCCTTAATTACAATCCCATCTGTAAATCAATTAAAAACATTATTATTATACACTCACACACTATACGAAGAATTTCTTTTACCACAACCAATCATTTAAAACCATAATTTGGATGCTAGATATGGCAATATTACGCAGCATACACTGCTTAATATGTATAATAATGAAAATGAACGAGTATTAAATAATTTTTGGATGGAAACCTGTGGTATTAATACAGGAAAATAGGTACACGGCTTATTTACTGGAACAGGACTGAAATTAAATATTATATGTTGGTAATTTTGTATTTATAACTATTATCTGCGCTGGTAATTACGGGATGACTTTGTTATGTACAAAATAATATATGTGGTGTTATTATTATATATTAATTAGTCGTATTGTGTGTAATCAAATACTAATTGGAGCGTGTAACAAACAACGTGGATTGGAGGCGAGGACAAATTAATGTTCAGTTGAGGCGTCTCTCGGCGTTGTCCTGTTTGAACGTCTTACTTGTGACATACGAGTCAATATGTATTGTATTGTGTGTTACACTCTTCCTATGTATACGTAGTTAGTACTTAGTTCTACTTTAATTGGGCTCGTCAATACGTGCCATGCTGTAATTAACTTGAAAATAAATAAATATAACTCGATATACTTACAATAATAACTAAATATAAATATATTATTAATTAATACCATTTCCTACATATTGAAAAGATGATAGTAATTTTAACCCATGTATATTTTTTTACAAACACGTATAGGTACTTTGTTAAGCTCCTAGATCAAACGATCAGTGTCTAAACACTAAAAATGTTATTTAGGGAGTGCGATTAAAGACTTACAAAACTTAAAAAACTTACAAAAGCAACGGGCAGCCTCTGTTGTTTCACTAACCGTGTTCTAATTTCTCTGGACCACACTCTCACAGACGCAATTAAGGCGCGTACGCGAGGGGGCTGCACCACCCGAGGGGGAAAAAATGCGAGAGAAAAACGCGGAAGACGGAAACGACGACACGTGACTCGAGCTTCCCGGGCGAAGCGTCGCCATGGCGACGGCCAACGGTTATTTTTGTGCGTATATTCGAATTTCAAATGGATTTTGCGATCGGAAATTTTTGCACGCAGTTGCGAACAGGGCTCTACTGCGGTTATACTTTTATTTTTGTAACAAAATTGGGCCACTTGAATTTATGTCGGCGCTTAAAATGATCTTAATAATTGATGTCGTTTAAGCTAAGAGTATTTAAAATGCATAAGGTTAGTTAAAGTCATTGATCTCTTCTTAAAACGTGTTTACAAAATGCAAGTTAGAAAAATCTTCAACTAAAAACCATGGTTTAAATTAGTAGATTTTTAAACCATGTTATTCTTTAAACGAACAATGTACGCTTACAACATTACTCATACGATAACTACAATCTAAGTCGCTTTGAAACTACTTGTATACTTCGCAGCATCAATTATTTTCTAGTTTCAAAACATCTCCACGTGTAAGGGCTGTAAGAAAACACTCCCGGAAGTGACGTCGGCCTTGAGGTTCCGTGGCAACGAGAAAAAATCTATAGTAGGATGCAGGGAGGGGCGCCCTAGTTCCCGCCATGTGGTGTCCTTTGTACTACGGTACCTACTGGGCTTGCTTGAAACAGCTCCTTTAATTAATCTAGCTACTACATAAGCCTCGAGATATATGTCTAGAATTACTACAATGTTACTGCTTAATTTCGCTGTAATTAAAGAAATTGACACACATACATGCTTATAAAAAAGCATAGATATGAGCATGCTGAAAGTATGCACATCGCGCTATTGTTTACATCCTACTAATATTATAAATGTGAAAGTTTGTAAAGATGTTTGGATATTTGGA
>LGAG01000236.1:103253-135279 GCA_001278395.1 Lerema accius
GTTCCCTTGGGACGAAATCAATATTTTGTTAATCGACTTTTCCGCGGGCGGAGCCGCGGGCATCGTCTAGTCTAGTAATAAGCATGCTAGTTCTTTCCAAACTCTGTTCCGAAATGCTCACAGCACGTCCCCTTCACCCCCGCGCCACAGCTAGCATGCTTAAAAATCATTAGCCGTTTGATTTTTAAGCATGCACTAAATAAATGTGCTCATTAGTAGTAATATTTTAACAAACGTGCTACTAATTAGCAATTGCAAAATAGTAACATTATATACTTTCATGCTGTATGTTAGTAGTTTTAATCTACTAATTAAACCATAAGTTACCTTCAGATATATGCGTAGAACTAATAGATACAATGTTGCTATACAACGAACTATGGATCATATTAAGTTTGTTTTGAATAAATTATTAAGTGAAATTTCATTTAAATTTTTAAGTTTTAACTTTTGTACGCGAACATGAAATAATTTGAATTTTAATTTCACATGACTTACTTTAAGTTACAATACGGTGATACCTAAAATGTTATTAAAATAATATTAATATTGTTTGATATCAGGATCTAAAGATTGCGAAGTAATTTAGCTGGCAAGGTCGCTATGTTCAATATTAGCTATTGTTAAGGCGGTATACACACATAATAGTTGTTATATAGTCAGTGAGTATATCTCGCGAGTTAAATCGAAGGACACGCGTGAGGTAACACGTATGGATGGACATTATAACCTGTGCGGTGTTTATCAACATTCTGAGAATAGTAAGACCAAGTAAACCGGTTCCACACCGACCGACAAGCAGATTAATATTAATTGTTTCTATGTATGGTATTGACTAATAATGTTGCTTCAGTAATGTGGAGTATATGGATGATATAAACACTGACATCCAATAGAATTGTATGTGACGGGTGAAAAAGGCACCATTAAAGCTTACGAATGACAGCTCGCTTGTTAACTTTAAGTCAAAAGTCAAAGTCAAATTATTTATTTCTTTTTCGCCTATATAAGTATGCCTATACGCATATAACCCAGCTTGTATGTCCGTCACTATACAACTTAATATTAATGCAGTATCTTACTAGAATCCTGTGAGTGATTCAAAACTCTACATTTTTCTATAGAGCTCAACTCTGTTACCCCCTTGGTTTTGGATGTAAGGCAGTAACCGATCTACTTAACCTAATGTATGACTAACATGAGGGTTTTAAGAACTCACTGCTAGTCCACCTTCCACGCTGCTCCACGACCGTCCAGGATAAAAAGGTTGATGTTACATAATTAGTAGGGTGAGTCAGTAAAAAATACGAACGAGGCATACCTATCGAGGCACTAAAGGTCTGTTGCCATGGATGCAAAACCGGTTAAAACTAGCATTTGCATCGTTCATATCATTATAGGTAGTCTATAGATACTCGTATAATAACAATGACAAAATAGAGTAAATTAGATTAATCACTACAATCATAGGAAAAACCTTGGAAAAAATTGTCTTAGTCCATAGTATATATAATGTATATGTCATAGTCAATTAAGCAATTTTGATTTAATTACAATGATAATAACGATACAATTATGGCGCTAGATTTCAGAAAGAACTTTATACCGTAATGTAGGAACATCTGGCCCATTCAATACTATAATTACCTTCTAACTACCCTCCAATTCCTCATCTTATACAGTTGTAAAAAAATATGATACAATTTTTTTATAAACCTATCATTGAGAGGCATAAATGTGATGATATATATTTTATTAGTTATTTTATTTGTTCTCTTAATGTACAAAAAAAGAATTGTTAAGAAATATATTGTTTATGACCAGCAAATATAATTTATATTCCTGCTCCGTTATTAATTTGTAGTATGCAGAGTCAATTATTTTATTATTAATGTTACTTTATTTAAAATTATATTGCGGCTGCATTTATAAGGTATGCAATTTAAAAGATAAAATCACATATCCAACGTCTTGTCAACCCGAGACAAATGATTATGATCCTATTGAATATAATAATTTCACAGTAAAGCCTGTTAAAATTAAAATCTATTCACTCATCAATTAAAAATATATACTGCAATATAAATGTTCTTATATATATCATTTCAAAAAAAAATCTAGGATGAGTCCGAATAATTTTTCTCAGGTAAATATATGTTTTTGATACTAAAACCCAAATTGAGTAGGTATATTAAAAGTAATTAGTTTGTAAATACACATATTACTTTACAAGTCGATGTTGGGTTAGTAAATGACTTTAATAACTTCCATTATAACTGTAAAAAAACGTCCTACGAATAAAAAGTGTATCTAAACGATATCGGATTAGAGCCCGATTTATATCTTAAATTAACTTTAATTTTAATTTATAAATACTTATGTAAGACCCGTATGTCATTGTATCATCGTAATACTAAAATTCCTTGGCTTGGCAATCGCATCACCTAATTGCCCAGCAACGGTAGCAATCATAAAATCAAACCAAATTGAACTCTGCACCAACGAAATAAAAGATAAAGACAAAGCATTCTATCAATGCGCTGTACAGTAGAAAAACTATAATGATTGAACTTTCAGCGTTATCGCTAACAAGTTAATAAATGTCGTGGATATAATGGACTATGCATCTTATCTTAATGACAATAGAGTTTAAACGATCAGTAACAATGAGGTTGGTGTAGCTGCGTGTGAACCATTAGACAAGGCCAGAGTCAAACCAGCAAGGCAAGGTTAAGGAGAGCAATAAAAACATGTGCATAAAAATAAACGCTGAAATAATAAAGGTTCAGAGTGACGACGGAGATCTGTACGATACCGCGTTGTGGGAGCTCCATTGAAACGAGCAAATAGAACATGGAATTATGCTTGTTACTTTTAATATGTTTAAAGCAATCAGAATATATGTCAACAATGATTGAACGCAGACTAAATGACCACAACACACGTCAATGCGAAGCAAATGTAAAGCCACATTCGATTTATCGAAATAGAACATTTACAAATGTTTGAACAGAATTAAGTGTAAATTGTTGAGTTATGACTAACCTATTTGGTCATGGTGACAATAATGTCGTTGTTTTTGATTCATTAGTGTTTAAATTTAGCTAATTCTTTGTATTTATGAATGTAGTGGATAGATTTTTTGCTTAACACAGCCTGAGATTAAACAACAGACAATACAGATGAAGTCACGTGCAAAAACCATTTTTTAAAGACAAGCCTTATACTGAGGTTGAGGCCAAGGTGTCTTTAAGGTCTCTACTTATTTATACACGTAAAGGATCAAACAAAATTCTACACTTATTTTAAGATCTTTGCATTTGAAAGGATATCCCAAAATATAATTCACTCGCTTTTGTTGGATATAAATCTGATTGAATGTAAATAAATGTTGTAAAGATTTATTCTCATGATCGTACGCAGCAAAAAATGCATAACTTATAAATATTGCTTCTAAAAAATATACTGTATAAACACTGTCAGAATCCAAGATTCAAAAATTTCAAGTCACCGTTTTTGTTTGCAAATAAGGAAGTAATTTCAGGCGGAGTCAATTAACGTTGTGGTGTCTCAAAAGTTTTTTAATGGCACCGAGTTCTGTGAAGCGTTTCTCATCAGTAGTTACGTCTTTTTGAAGAACGTCGAAAACCAGTCGTAAAGTCACATTGACAGCACTATTGCTGTGTTTTTATTATATTAAGGTTTTCAATGACAAGGTCACCGGTGAGGCATTCGTAAACCTCGATGGATAAAAACGCAATCGTAATAAAATCATCTTTGTTCGGCTGTTGAGTTACTACGTGTATATTCACGGTCTCAGTTTTTTAGGTGCCTTAGCTAAATGTTGTTTCTCATTGAAGCTGCTTGTGATGTCAATTTTTTTGGAAGATAGGTCATGTTCATCACTTTTTTGATCGTCAGCTTCGAGTATATCAACAACGTGTTTTTTTGCTACGGCTGTAATTTCTTCAACGAGAACATTATTTAAGTTGCCAAGATTTATTGCATCGCAGAAAAACTTGTTATGGACGTGAAGAGAATTGTAAGGCAAATGAGTGGTTCGCGGTGAATTAATGACGATAATGATTCAGCAAGATAATCAGGAGCATATCGGAGCGGCTTGCAATGACCCTGCCTCCGAGTAATTATAACGCGCTAACTCTATTTCACGCCACTCTTTGATATAATTTACCATTGAAGATATACCTTGCACGCGATTTACGACTTCAATTTATAAAGGAATAATCTTCATAGCAACTTTCCCTACTATCACATGATCTTATCTGTGTCAAAAATGATAACATTATCTTGTTTCCCAATAAAACTGTTTTTTATTATGTAAACAAAATAACTAATGAATCATAAAAACTGAAACAAAGTTCATGCTAACGTAATATAGATAAATAAGCCTTCATCGAGAAATATGACATGCTAATCTGTTCCTTTATGAAATCGCCTATTAATAATGGTCTATATGCTGTACACATCTTCAAGATTCGCTTCAATAGCTTAGCTGTAAACGATTTATCGGCGATGTGTGCTTCTCCACGTGCCACGGACGTGATAAATAATGGATGAGTACAGATGAGATGCAACCAACAAATGGTTAAGTCACGAAGCATAGTTTTACAACCCTAATAAACTTAACTAGCGAAACAAACTAGAACTCACCTGAATTTTCCTTCGACGTAATTCTCCCACTTTATAATAGATGGACAATGATTCGAGTCCAGTAACAAGTTCCTCAGAAATTCTGGGACTGATACGCTTCTTGGACGCTTGCAAACTTTTCTGCCACTGCCTTTAGGTCTCCCCGGCGGTCTCTTGAACATTTTTGTCTTGTCCTCTTCATCTCCAGACTTGCTCCCGTCACTCCCATAAGGACAATCGGGAGAAGCGGTCTCTGATAAACGAAAGTCCTCGGTGTCGTCACTAGAGTCACAAGTAGGTAGAAGGAGGTTCATGTTGTTGGGCTTGTAATCCGAGCATATTCTGTTTTTGTGGTCCAAGGAATCCAAGTCCAACATCGTCTGCGACGAATCGTGATGCTGATAGGAATCACTCTCTGCATGTCTGTACACCGAAGTGGGTTTGATCATTTCTTCGTTAAGACGCATTTGTAACCTATCGTAAACTGTGTCACCAAATCTTCTCGATACGACCGGATCGACGTTAGGATGTGACATTCTCTGGACTATCTCCTCCCTTCTCATCCCTCTCAACTCGGAACCGTATATCTTGAAGTTGTATATGGGCAGATCGCACTCGCTGAAGCCGTGGTTGATGGCACATTCGTGGATCCACAACATGGTGTCTTCCTGGGTCCAATCCATGATGAACTTGCTGTATCTCCAGTCCTCGCGAGGGTACTCCCGCGCGACGAGGTTGTGGTAGACGTTGCCCGCATCGATTTCAGTTTCGGCGTAGACGTCGAAATTGTTGTAGTAATTCCCGTAGATGTAGGAAGCGTTTCCCTTTTTGAAAACTTGAAAGGTTTCAAGGCGCGCGGGCGCCGGCGGCGTACTGGAGAGATACATGTCGTGCATATTCGGGTTATCGTATGGTCTCGCGTAGTCGAGCATGGCGGCGTGCGACGCGGCCGGTGGTTCGCGACGGAATGGGCGGCAGGCGTCGAGTTCGCTTTATGAATACTACCGATATGAACGGCGGCCGCGAGCGCTCTGTTTGTTTACACGGCACTCACTGCGCGCTACGTACCGTAGTAGGGCGCGCGGATAATTCGTAGTACGTAGTTTGTTTATGTAACGCCGCTCTAGTAAATAAGCGATAAGGGAGTTTTCTCTAATCCTCGCCCGTTGCCGAGTTTACTTGTTTATCTAGACGTATTTGCAAATGTTTATAGGTAAATTATCGTAGGCGTATCATGATATCGTGTACTGATAACTCTAAGAGGCAATTTGTCTGCGTATATGGTTTCAAGAAACATATCAGGTAGATAGGGTTTCGTAGTGAAATGGCAATGTATGTATCTCTTTATAACAACAGTTACTTAGTTACTGATTATCAAATTTTATTACAGTTATAAATACCATCCCGAAGTATTAAACATTAAAAGTGATTGCGCATTTGACGGTAGGATAAGGATAAAAAGAAACCGCGTAAATACTAAATCGTCAACCCAATATATTCTGAGTGGGCTCAACCCATTAATAGCTGCCAATCACGAGTCTCCTCAAAGCTAAGAAGGCCTAAAGTATGTATGTATAATCCACCACGTTGCTTTGATGCGAATTACCGAAGGTGTTTGTCATCAACCCAAATAGGATACTCTTATGCCGCCCAAAAGCCTCTGACATGTGATAACGACGGTTCTACGTGCTTTCCGAAACACATCAACGCTCAAGAAATTTTACCACTGGCACCCCACCCATTTTACCCAACCACTTTCTGACCGCGCCCGCAGGTACTTAACTATGTATCCTAAGTGATCGACGAAAGCCAGGCACTTAACGCATAGAAGTTAACACATATTTAAAAAAACCAGTTCCACTCAAGGGTAATTTTCTTACCTCATTAATGTAATAAGTACCTACACGTATTTATCAATTTTATATGGAATTGTGCGTGATTTCTCAAACGTATTTCTAGGGTTCCTTAAACAATTAGGAACCCTTACTGTTTATCAATGTCTCTGTCTTTTCGTACAAGGCCTAGCTTAGAAACGAATATTAAATCCGAGTACGAGAGCTGTAATTTTGAATTTAAACATTTTAAATTCATAGATTAAGTGCGAACCGTAGAGCGTAACGATTGTCAGGCCAAACTGTCCTTCTGAAGGTCCTGGGTACAAATCTCAACGAGACAGAAATCTTACTCATGGGTTTAGAAGGAAAAAAAATATAAGCAAAATATTTCTTCATTTGTTTTTAAAAAATGTGCGGAGGAGTTTTTACTTCATCATCTCCATTTCAAAGCTCCTGTATGAAATGGGAGAGAAAGAAAAAAAAAATTATTATGTATGTATGTACATACAGTAAGCATGTGATTGATATCTAATTGAATAAACCATTTTAAATTTAAATTTGGGAATCATGGATGATTACTCCAGTCATCTTACCAACGGAACCCCATATTACGCGCGCCCGGCACACAATTGTCGGGTTATTTGGCATTGTTTACGCGCTACTGACCGGCTCTACACGTCACATGACCACTATGACCAGCTGTGGCCAGACAATGGGTGATTCAATCGAACCACACTGCATTCACTCGGCTGACGACTGTTTCATGTTTTGGCAGTTTTAAGTTGTAGTGTTAAAAAACATTGAATTTGAATGTTGTATGCCTAACGATGAGGTATTGACGACCCATATGGCACAATGTCTACGTCGCCGGACTGTTGTTCGAAATGTCCTAGGTTCGATTCCCACATTTCCAATGAGGCAAATAATTTAACGATGTCCTGGATGAGTAATGATAAATGTTCACAAGTAATACAAGTTCAAAAATTAAAAACGCAAGCAAAGACAGAAGCGACACCTAATAATAATAAATATTGGTTTGGCAACTAAATCATTGCAATTTTTCCTGGCAAAATCAATGCCTTCTATAGGGCATAATATCCATTTTAATGTGACGTCAATCACATTGTATAGGTAGAGGACAAATACTACGCTTCAAATCTTCCAAATTATGAAAATTACTTTAGAAGTTCTGGGGAATCAGATGATAAATCGTAACCCACCATATTTGGACGGTAAAAAGACAACATTGCCTAATAATTAGCCAGCCTACGCGCTATCATTAAACTCGGTTGGCTGGTGGCTACAATGTTGCTACGGCATCTATCTCGTAGCAATTATTATTCGAAGCTATATCTGAGTCCTAAACCGGTTTTCTATTCAGGTTTATGAATTAGGGGAAAACCATCTAACTGTAGTTTTAAGAAAACAATAAATTTTCATAATTAATTCCGCGAATAATATTTTGATTATTCAAATCTAGTAAATATAATAAAATACACAGTTCCACGTGTATATTGTTGTATTTATTTTTTCTTGGTGTTTTTAATTTGTATAGCCTCATAATTTATTATGTTCCTGGTGAAAGGAATTCAATTTTAATTGTTTTATTAGTAACAAATTTGCAATGCCGTCAGACCAGTTATTTATTCAATAATTGGCAGTAGATCAGTTTTGGGGATCAGACCGGAATAACTCAAAATTATGTGTATGCACCTATTTTATTTAGGTAAATAACATTTAGATATTACTTTTCCCTTTCGACTGTGGTAGGGTGTTTTCAATAATTATAATAGAGTTTTTATAATATAGGGCACTATACCACCATGGCCAGGGGCTTTCCAACATTTTTCCCATGACCTACACCACTTACCATTAATTGGGATTTTACTGAAGTATTAAGTTATACCTAGCAGAAAGCACTAACTATTTAGCACATTCTCAACTCACCAGACAGTGGTAGATATGTCATACGGTCATAGATGATGACGTCACATCATCGCAGTTATTGCCGAGTCATCGTTATCCAGCTTAAACCGGTGTATGATGACGAGCTTGCAGTGGAAATTAACGGGAATAACTTTCAAGCTGTTCGACGAATTTTACCGAAACATATTGCTTGTAATATAACGACCATTATTGATAAATAATGTTAATTTAATTCTAATGTTTCCTTGAAATTGTTTCGTTCATGTTAATTAGACTATTTTATGTGTTGAGATGATAATTATTCATAGGATTCTACGTATAAATCCAATAGGGTCTAAATTACCCTAGTGATAGGACCGAGAAGTTGAGGCTTATTTAGTTTACATTTACTAGAGTAACATTTACTAGAGTACATTTACTAGAGTAACATAATACTTAAATGGGTCTAATTCCCAATGTTTAATGATTTCTAAAACCAATATAAATCACTTAATATCATGCATGTCAAATTTTAAAGTATTTAAATTAGAGTTTCCAGCACGCATCTCTAATTTTCAAAGTTATGTACATATTAGAAACTAATTGTTACTTGCTTCGGTGAAGAAAAACATCGCGAGGTAACCTACCAACCTGAACACCTGAGAGAACCCCTTAAAGTTTTTAACGGTGTGTAAAGTCTACCAATTCGCACTTAGCCAGCCAACTTGGATGTCCTAGGCTTCAATTATGAGAGACCCTTGCTCAGTAGTAAGTATTAATGGGTTTGTCATCTCATTATGTCAGCTAAGTTTATTAAATGTATATTTATTTGTACTTGACTATCAAATCGCAATGTAATTATTTTCCGCTTGATAAAACAATAAAATCCATGGGGTAAAATTAAATACGTCAAAGTGTAAAATTACACAATATTATGGTACATATATTGTATATTATTTCCTGTTAACTTGAGGAAAACGGTCAATCCCATTAAATTTGTTGGTAATGCATACCTCATAAATAGCCATTATGCCATAATATGCCATTAAATTATGTTATAGGAGAAAGAGTAAAGATAGTCATCAGAGTCAAAACCTTATTAATCTATACTAATAAAAGCTGAAGAGTTTATTTGTGTGAACACGCTAATCTCAGGAACTGCGGGACCGATTTGAAAAAATCTTTTAGTGTAAGACAATCCATTTATCGAGGAAGACTATAGGTTATATAACATCACGCTATGATGAGTAAAAGAGAAGCAATAAAAAATATTGAGAAACGGCAAAATTACGTTATTACCTATATAAAGTTATTCGTAACCCTATAGGGTACCTAAATTGTATCGTTACTAAGTATTTTTAAACGTTTACCGATATCTGTAGTTAATTCGTAAATGATTTTTATTTCCTTTGACTGTTTAAGGATTTGTTATTAATCCCGCCCTCTCCGTCTAAAAGTTCTCGTAACTTAAGTTTTTTGTGACTTACTTAACCCTGGCCCCTTAACAAACATTTTAAAAACCGAATAATTAGTAACGTGACTTACTTAACCCCGATGTCCCCTTAACAAACCTTTTACAAAACTAGAAATCATTAATAGAAATCAAAAAGCTGACTGCTCATAATTGGGGAGGGGATATATTTAAAAAAGTTAACATACATACCTACATACACTCGAAAACCTTGCCCTAATTGCCTATTTAAAGTCCATTGTTAAATATTAATTTCTGTTAGCAACCGTCAGTCTGAGTCATGGGTAATTCAAAGAACAAGCATAAAATAACTGCATAAATTAACGTTTTAAATGTAATTAAAATTTAATTTGCCACGTCGTGTATTCTACAGCATTATTTTGGTATTAAAACCAACTGATCGTAGAATTATACCTACATGAGAGAACTTGACAAAAAGTATTGTAAAGGGCATTAATTATCACAAAGTAACCCAATTAGAACACTCGTATTTATATTTTTTACCTGTCTACATATTTATTCCGTTTCGCTCCAAGGGCTAACATAAAGTAGCACCAAAGGTTATGAGTAATTATAAAAAACATTATAGTGAAAAGTAATTTAAGAGAGAAAAAGTAAAATATGGTATACTTATACCTAATATAATTATCATTAATTCAGGTAGGGACTTAATACGCAAGTAAAAAAATAATTGAAGAAACATAACAAAATCCTGAAAGATTTGTAAGTTATAGCTAACAATAATGTCAATCGGATCAGTTTTCAAAGAAGCTGAAAAAGAAAAAGTATAGAACAAGAAACAAAATACATACGACAACAAAAAAACAATACAAAAGACGTGCAGACAGATTATGCCACACTTATAACCCTCTATTGCGCAGGGGGCTAAAAGAGTTTGAACCTAGTTTCCGTTTTATTTTTAACCACGAGTTAATTTTCCTTGTAGACAGTGATAACTGAAAAGGTAATTTAAGTTTATATAAAAATCACCATTTATGGGTTCGAAATAACCATAAATATGCATATACATATACCTAATATTTAAAATTACAGGTTAATTAAATTAACGATATGATTCATATTTTATGATTATGACGTTATTTATGTAGGTACTTCAAACTGGCATGCCATGCGGTATTTCAGATGCATGATTTTCAGTAATAATTATGCAATAAACCAATAAAAATGTGAATAATTGATCGTATCTTCTCTAACGTTATGTAAACATACGAAACATCATTCTACCCACCTACACGCTACTCTTTTAATTCACACATTTTCCGACAAATCTCTGACCTACCCCAACTTTCACAATACTCTGCCATCAGTTGTCATCTTCGTCACATGCAAGTTTATTAACCCCGATTACATAACAGCCCTCATTGCATTGATAATACGATAACAGAGTAGGAAGCTAGCGGGAAACCCGCGCTCACCGGGGATTTACCACTCAACTATCGAGGGCCATTAAAATGCTGCTCGTAAAATGCATATATTTTTTTTACATTCAAAATAATTAATGCATCTTAATAGTGTACAAATGGGATTCTGTGGGGTACAGAAAAATTAGGACACAGTATATTTTATTACTTACAATAACTTTAAGTTTGCTGTCAATATATTATGGAATTGATTTTTACTCATAATATTTATGCAGCATGGATTTAAATTATAATGAAATGGATATATTTTGCTAAAATTTGCAAATTGCAAAGCTAACGCGACCGCGCGCGACGAATGACGCACTGTTTGATCAGATTGTTGTTTGAAATTTCTGAGAATTAAATACAAGGTCACGTAGATACGGTCCTGTTGGCAGCGCAGTTTATTATTATCATAAAAAATGTTCGTAAGTAGGTAGGTATTAAGACTGTAATCTGCAATCATCAGGTTACATTACTTATCAACAAAAATAGTTTTATTTCTTTTAGGTTTGAATATAAATATTCATACATACGAGTACTATCAACAGACACATGTCAAATCTTATGTTAAAAAATAATTTAACAAAATTACTTTTAAATTACACATTTTATTGCTTTAGTCATATTAATTGTGTATTAATGAAAAAGATAATTAAGACAGCGCCAGATACGCATAAAATAAAATTGTTAAAACTGGTTTCGCAGCAGCATTTTAGCGGCTTGCGCACGCGCAGCGCTCGCACGCGACCGTAGATCACGTTCCGAATATCGCCAGACCATAATCATCATACATACATACGTATTTTTTTATTTTTTACTCATCAGTTGGACGACTGTTTGGGTAATCTCAGTGACTCCGCAATACTAGGCGATTTACTAATAGCAAAATAATCATTATAGCACTTAATAATTGAGTTCAAATTTTGTAATTTTACTATTATGTAACTTTTTTCTTAGTTCGTTGGTTTCAACACAGTCACTTAATCAACTATGAGAAGGCTTTGAGCATTCCGTACCACACTGCTGTGTTTAGAATTAGGATAAGTCACTCGTGTCAGAGATTTAATGCTTTTCGTGTCATTGAAAAAACAACAATTTTCTCAGCATTTTTTGTATTTTATAAGTTTTATTGTTCACTAAATTTTACCTAGATTTCTCTATGAACTAACTACTGGATGCTTATTTTACCTCTGGGTTACCCGAGAAGGCAGAGCTGCCATTATATCTACATGGTAACACACCATTATCACAGCAATTATTAAAACAAATTATACCGTGTAAAACAAAAACTGACGAATGACGACTGAACAAAATGCTGCTTTATAAAGGTCATCTTTAAATAAATTGTGACCTTGAAAGTCACTGCACGGATACTGGTTTTTTCAAAGAGCGTCTTAATTATTATTCTTGGCTAGACAATACTTGGACGGTAATGAAATGTGTTAGGATGCACTTTCTGTAGCGTGTATAATATGAAATGCGGTATAACGAAATCCATTCTCTAGTAATAACAGGTCAAAGGAAATCCATCCACCTACCTGTTTATGTTACGTAATTCGTTACCCAATGTGTTATTGGGGTATTTCCCTAGATGTACTTACAAACGACGCACTAATTTGTACTCACAAGTTAATTTAACGTTCTAACAGGCGCGTGCTTTACGTTATCATAAGACACTCGTAGCATAGATTAAATACAACCAGAAGGTACACTCGGTTGGAATTCTCAAACGTTTTACTTAAAACATCAAATACATACAATCCTACAATTACAGATTGTCTTCAACTCACTACAGCGCATCTCTCCTCATAATGCAGAGGCATATAACTTACTCAACTTCAGTACCACAGCACTGTAGTAAACTGTAGTAGTGTAGCTAAAGCAGTAGTAGTAGGTAGTAGGTTAGGTACCGTAACAAAAAGTAAAATTTAGAATTTATTTTTTTAAATTGCCTCGCTTAGTATTACTGAGTAGGTATTGCCTAGGACTTTGAGAATGACGGCCAGACGTAGTAACGATGGTGTTGTACGAATGTGTAGCTCCCAGGCCAAAAATATATGGATAGACTCAGTCTTCAAACAAACAAGCGTAGTCAAAAAAAGATAACTTTAATGACGAATGATAACGTTTCCCAGGATAGTTCTCGGCAGACCGTGCCCTGTGTCAGCTCTTAAAAAAAGAAAAAAAATTACCTCACTTTTTTAGGTCCCTCTATATCGTGACTATTCTGAAGCACGTGCGGGAGCTTTGAGGAAATATCCGACATGTTTCAAGCTATGATCAGTGCGCCACCGTTTTTATACTCGCCAGTATTTCCTTGTTTGAACATTTAACTAGGTATAAGCTATTATAGACACATTCTTGATAAAGGAATTCTGTATATTTTTTACAAACAGCGCTTATCCATTCAAAGACAATGATTGAAGCCGATAAATCATCTAACATGCTATGTTCTGGATGGTTAGGAAGAAGCTGAAATCACCATTTACTATCAAATTGGATCGTTTTCGATCCATTAACTAATAACAAGTCATTAATTAATAGAAAAACCAAAAGCCCTATTGCAAATTTTTCTAGGGATTGAGGGTACCTTAATAAAAAATATAATATAGTCTGTGTTAATTTTTCAATGGAAAAAATTCCAATGACACCTCAAATATCAAAATCCATGATGCTGTTTGTACTGTGGAGCGTGTTAAAGAAATGGTCACTTGAATTTATGGAAGTTTTAACTTCAGTAGAGTTGCTATGACGAAATAAGAAGTTTGACTTTGATGGTAGCTCGTAAAATGCGGACATTTTACCGCCAACAGCACCACTGCTATTAATCACCGATCACAAAAACTACACACTTTAAAATGTGTATTCATCGGATTAGCAAACAACAACCTATTTTGAAGATGTGTCAGTTCAATATAACTATACCTACTGGACAAAAACTAGAACTGGTTAGTCGACAGTAACATGTGCCGCAACGCGATAATTATCGCACTCTTTGGTAGTGCTACTACGCAGGTGTATCTAACACACTCACTTTAGGTAATTTAGTGCATTATCACAACCCACTATAATTTAATGCGTTATCACAAAAGGTATTATGCGACGACTCTATTGTATTGTCAAGTTAACTCTAAATAAAAAAAGTATTTGTAATTCACATTTATTACTTGAATAAAAAAGTTTTGTGCGATTTTACATTATGTGAATTTTAAATTTCTTACTCGTACTTGTCTGCATTATTCTTAAAAAAATCCCGAAAGTACACACACTAAAAATAAAATAATAGACAAAATGCCGAACTTTTAAACAGTAGATATACGAGATTACACATATCTATTGTTTCAAAATTAACGTTAAAGTTATATTGATCTAAACTGTCAATCACGATACTATGACTTAATAAGTACTTAAGCGCTTTAATTATGCATCAAGGAAATCCTAAACAACATATTTGAGATACAAGGAAACTCGGTCTAGCGCGCCGGCAGTGCTCAGGTACTCGAGTATTTATTAATTTTCCTGTTAAAGTTCATTCATAGGTTCCACGCTACTAGTGTTGGCGCCGTTATAGGAAAAAAATACATTTTGGGAAACCATCACTTCTTTATTAGGTATACCAAAAATATAAACTATAAAACTTATTGGTCGTTGGTTCGATACAATTCTAGAACATGCTGGATTGATTGGGATCTTTTTAGGTTTAAGATTTATGTTAGACCAGGGAAAGTTTGAAAAGTAAGGAAATTAAGAAAACTAACAATTATTAATGGAAAAACAAAAAAAAATCGACTGAAAACTTGGGGGAGTATTTTAAAAAAATTAATAGCTTACGTCACTCACACAGTGGAGACGAGTCCAAAGACACCCCACATATTCTAATCCGTCAGCAGTTAACGCTTTAGAGCTTGCCAAAAAAATAGACAGGTACGTACAACACAGACCAAAAAATAATATTTTTTTTTTAAAGAAAAAAATTTACCTCACTTTTTTGTTATGAACACTGAGTCTATTATATTTTTTGGTCTGACACATACAAAAAGTTGAAAAACATTAACCTCCTAGCGCATTCGGGTAATAAAATAAAAAAGGACATGATTGATTGTCTGTGTTTATAACTACTTTAAATAGTTTAAGTTAAGCAAATAAGCATTGCGCGTGATTTATATTGCTCACTAATTAAATTTTAATGACTACTTGTATGTAATACGTTGTAGCTGGACATTGATAGATCTAAGTTTTTTAGCCGATGACACTTGTTGCACACATAGGTAGGCAATTAAACCAATTAAAATTAACCATTAAATTCAGCTCACTGCAAAAGCAAAATAAAAATAAATAACTACTTACATAAAATTTAATACAATTCGTGCGTTGATGCCCCTCATGGAAATTGGTCACCTTCGCCTAATAAGACGAGCAATAAAAGAGGAGTTACCCATGCTTAGTCCCTTTACCCATTGATGGATGGATACATTTGAAATGGAAATACTTAAAAGACGTAAAAAAAAAGTAACTATACGTCCATTCACATAGTCCTGAATTCACAGTGCTTTTCTTTTTTTTTTAATCTTTTATCATCTTCTCCATTCTACCATACCGTGCCGCACCGTCACGTAGTTACGTTTATCCTAGTAAAGAATTTAACCCAAAATATCCTCCTTATACCTACTTGCCAAGATTAAAAACGAAAGTAAAATATCCATTCTTCTACTGCCACCATTTTCCTGTAGGTATTCTTCAAGTCCTTCAAAACCCATCGTCATTGAAAACAAGTTTCACTTAATACAAAAGCCACATACACACACTCACACACGTGCTAATATTGAATGAGTAAGCAGAATGGGGGTGTGTTTCCCCGACAGCAAATAGCTCGGGCATCGAGAGTCGTCGAACATTTCTAAACCGTTTAGAGCGAGAGCTTAATATCAGAAAATGCTCTTTTGTAAAGCCTTACAGTGCAGAAAAAACTTTTCTTTAATTTATTTAACAAAAAATATTCAAGATTCTGACTGTGACTTGAAAATTTATCTATGTTAAAATATCAGGTCCAGTAGCCAACTATGCTAAATGGCAATCAAAAAATAATATAGAAAAAGGAGCGAATGATGTAAAAATAAATCTCTTTCCCCTGAAGAGACCGTCGTATCACGTGAAAAATTTAAGACGGAAAAAAAATGAATAAGTTTTTTTTACCAAACTACGTCAAAAGGAGGGTAATTTTTATCGAAGGTATTGTATGGGGAAAAAAACAGATTTTTTTGTGCAAATTTTATTACGTAGCTCTCGGTCTTTGATCTTAACAAGAAAGCTTACGTCAGTTTTATATAAAAACCTGATGCAACTTCTGCAGACAGGGTGTAAGAGGCTTCTCCCATGATGAAATCCCTTGTGATGCACCCTGATTCACATTAGAAGAGGCAACTTTATTAGTTCTCTTAATTGTTTCAACTTTAGTGAGAAAAATGTCAGAGTCAGTTAATTCTATCCAATCAGAAACATTTGGGTAGATAGCAAAAAACCTTAAACTTTTATGAGCTTTTGCACTCGGGGATTTTTGACGCGCTTTTGTACCGATGCAAACCTGTCTCTAAAGCGAGCTCCACTGTATGTTAGTATTGCTTCCATCAAATATAAGAGGTGTCTATGTAGTACTAAAATGAAATCTAAAACAGGGTCAAAATTGTACAATTTATTGAATATTTTATGAAAACTTAGATGTAGTTAAGCTTTGTTATAATAGAGACATTATCTTTCTTTAGAATTATTCGTCGGCGGGGTATTCGAGTATTTTGCGGAAAACCTGGACCGATTTACATAAAGCCCTGATCCAGAATAATTTTTATCACGAAAAACTGTTTTAGGACCCCGCGCATTCAATATACCTACGCCGTCTGCAAATGCTATTAGCTATACGTAAAGTCGCACTAATTATATGTTTAATTATCATAAATTTTGTGATAAAATATTTCGACATTTTTCTAAAAGTCGACAGCCTGTTTAGATTTAAATATTAAGCCAAGTCATAATGTCCTCTGTAAAGGACACAAGACCAAAAATAAACGACGACGGGCGTTGTGCCACACAAATCAATGATGATTGACCTTTTGAACACACCTCTTCAAAATTGTGCATAAGAACTCAAAAGTGTTATTTATTTGATTCGTAATTCTGGGCAAACCAGTTCGCCAAATGCATGTTTATACTGCAAGTCCATTCTATCTCCTTATTTCATTTAATAGCTTTCCGCCCGCGGCTTCGCCCGCGTGGAATTCAGTTATATCGTGCGACATTTTCACGATAAAAAGTGTCCTACGTCCTTTCCCAAGTTAAGTTCGATCTTCACACCGAATTTCATCAAAATCGGTTCAGTGGTTTAGGCGTGAAAGCGTAACAGACAGACAGAGTTACTTTCGCATTTATAATATTAGCATGGATTTGTTTCACTTTTTACAAAAAATTGTGTACAAACGAAAAACTGTAGAAATACAATTGTAGCACACATGGAATCACCAAGCCGATGTCCTACTCGAGATTTGAGTGACAGGAAGCATTACAATTAGCACTTAAGTATGATTTTGTTGTTCTGACGAAAGGCTACGAACAGAATGATCGTTTTAAAGACTATTAGGATTGAACATAAATTTTATATTTAACGATAATATAGTTGAAGTCTTTCACTTTGGGCAGGAATATAATTTCTTTCAATTGGTTTACTTTTTCTAGTGGGAGTACTAATAGTAGTTTGCCTTTTAAAATATTGTATAAACCAACCTTAAGGAAATGAATAGGTACGAGATAAGCTTTCGTTTTAATCATTAAACTTAGAACGTAACATTTAAAACCAACAAAACCCAAGCCTCATGTTACAATAGTCAGTTTATGACTAATCGGACGAGAAAGATTTTCCTGGTGATTTTTATACGAAATAAAAAGTTGCGCAACGTAGCTGAGATGTAGGCAATACTATTATCCCCTGTTAGTCATCGCCACAGTTACCGTCACCGGCAATTACATGATACATGGCGCTTGGATGACTCTGCGGTTCTTGATACGACGTGGCCTGTAGAAAGGGACGTAAAAAAATATTTCGAAAAAATCCAGGATTAATTAAAAAAACGTAGTCCAAAAAGAATGGTGTTAAACTCGAAAATTTTTGGACTCAGGAATATTATTAAAAAAGTTATTTGAACTTTGAACATAAGCTATCATTGCAAAAACTGAAATATTTAAATCATGTAGATATATTTAGTTATACGAGTCGAGGTCGCCCTATCACACAGCTAAAGATCGCCGGATTATCACGCAATGTGTTACCATGACTATAGTAAGATTATTAGTGTTACTGCTACAAAAATACGGATCTTACGACTTGGGCTGTTAATTAAAATTGGCCAACATACGTATAATCTGAGTCAGCCTGCGGTTAGCTCAAACGACGACGTAACTGAGATTTCATAAATTATAAAATGTTGTTTCTCTGCTCCATTTTTGAATCCGGTAAATAAATCGGATACGCATGTAGTTTTACCCTGTCTATCCGTCTGTCTGTATTGGACTCTAGTTCAAAGATTGTACTTTGGATTATCACGCCGATGAAACAGTACATTAAAAATCTTCAAAAAAATAGGTTAACTGCCCTGCAGATTAAGTGGCATTAATTGACCAACATTTCTCAGAACTGTCTGCCAATGATAGCTAACTTTATGGATTATATTAATAGGCAACTTCATCTACATGAATATTATCATCATTTCATCAATTATAAGACCTATCTTTTATTATATTCTTACAACGCTCGGAGATGAAAACTGAACATAAAACGTAGTTTTGGGGACACAGCCCGTCTGAGTTAGATTTTACGAAAGATTTCTTCCTCCAAGTTGGAATTGCGTGGGTCATATCATAAGATGAATAAATCGAACGTTTACTAAAGGTACATCAAAATTCAAAATTGGAAGTATTTGATGTTAAAACCTACAGGATCAATTAAACTGTAAGAGTTAACATACGAGTATGTTGCAGAATAACTTCTACCCAGTTTTCTAATACTGTTATGAAGTTAAAAGGCGTAGAAAACATTATGTATCTTCATGTACAACACACATTATAGAGGCATGTATAATAATATTTTCAAAGTAGTCGTTTGACGTCACAGTAGGTCTCGGTCGACAGGTTTCGACAATAAAAAGCAGTTTTAGTTTCAGACCAAATAGCTCAGCGGAGTCTGAACTGGAATTATTATTATTGAAAAATAACGTCAAGTACGAACACGATTCATAATGAGAATTCTATGGCAATACTATTAATTTATAGTGATGGACTAAATAAAAAGGTAAAAAAGCTTATGTTCAATATGTTTTGAAAGTTAACAATTTGACTTTTAACATCTAACATACCATTCATTTGTTTTTTTTTTATGTAAATAGCCGACGAATCAGGAGACGAACCATAAGTTATCCCTGTCGCTATGTTGCTGATTATGCAATAAAAGAATAAAAATACAGGAGGACCATTTTTGTTGTAGACATTCTACCGATTCAAATGACCACGAAGGCTTGGAATAAATAGCCCGTATCGGTATACTCGTTCGATTATATTGTGGGTCCCTTTAAATCAAGAGTGAATAATAGGTATTCTTCTACGTTAATATATACCATCACTATTTTGGACAACTTCGCCGCTTATTATCTGATGAGTTTGTTGTGAAGTATTAAATTATTTTATTTACAAAGAAGTCTAAATTTAAGCGCCAATAATCTTTATAAACTAAGCACTTCACAAGGATATATATATTTCCTTAGAGTGATAGTATAACAAAATTATGAGTAGATATACGTGATAGTGCACTAACTTTCCAAACGATTTTCTGATTCACATTTGAAATTACGGAACTCTGAGAAGTTGCAAAGTTGGTTTTATATTTAGAGGTAGTGTAGTGCGTCGAAATGTTACCAAATCCTACACGTACGAGTACGATCATCAGCAGCATTTAGTATTTTATTTGCTGTGTTAAGAATAATGATAATGATATCGTGGCGGTTACTAAATATGGCACCGTAAAGTCCAAAAACACTCGTCTTTAAACCTTATGCATGCATCAACAACAATACAAACCCAAAAATAAAAAATATATATTTGAACCAAAAATAAACATTGTTGAGTCGCGAGAGTGTTAACATAACTTGAGAAGTAGGGTTCTTTGCTGTCCAAGATATTAAATATATCATTTTATTCTTGGTGGTTTAAACTCCCGAACGAGATTACTAGGTTCAAACCGTGCATGCACCTCTATTATTAAAAAGAAGTGTATATTAGAAACTAATTATCACTTGTTTGGGCAGAAAACATCGTGAGGAAACTGCACACCTGAGAGTTCCCAATAAAGCCTGTACCCCTCAAAACGTGAGAGGAGACCTGAGAGAAGCAGTGGGACAATTATGGGCTGTCGATGAAATATACATTATATGTTATGTTGTTATTTTTCGAGTATATGCATGAATGTATGACCATTTTTTTGGCAAACAGCTTGACGGATTTCAACAATATCAGAGGGTCGAGCAGGGGACCATAATTGACTCAGGTTTTGGCGCGTCATTCTGCATTTTTTTGGATATTTTTTGCGCTTCTCACGCGATATTCTGAGTTGTTTTGATGTCAGACATTAAAAGTAAACCCAAATTATTAATGTCTTGTGTTAAATTTTCAAAAAATAACATAATTGTGTGTATAAAAAAGTAGTAATAGGCTCGTAGCGGATGCTGACCCACCTTAGGTCCATTAAGTTTTTTTTTCGTCGTAACATTTGATTAAAATATTGCTTGCGGGGCAAATTATTGCATTGTGCGCCGTAAGTAGCCCATTGACGATCATGTGACTTGTAAAACTTCACGTGCTAGACTAATTTGATAGTACAAGGCTGTGATCGACAACTTTGTCATCCAAAGGAGCCACATATATATTTAAACTAACTTTTTATCATGAGTCATTTTTACGTCATAAATGAGGATCAAAAGTGTACATTCCAGTGTACCTATGTCAAATAAGTTAAAACTAAGTTTAAGATAAGTGTAATTTACTTTACTTAAGTATTACATTTAGTGTAAATACTAAACTAAATAACAAACAAAATTCAAAATGAAGGAATCAAAGAACTTTCCATCAAAGATCACTCATCACATCATCATTTATCAAAATTCAAAGATCGAACTTCTTGCTTGTTTCTAGGAACCTTAGGAATACTGAAATAGAGATTTCAAGGCGATATAAAACTTAAGGATTCACCACGTCATTGAACTGTTTGTTCTTCAAATACCTAATAATGCGAACCACATTGACATAAAGCATTAGGCTCCATACAGATTAGTCATCGTTACAACTCCAGCGTCAAGCAGTCTGCTCCTCTCATATCCGTGTCATATCTTCTTCTTACATTAAATGTACTAAAGTTGTATGATATTATTACGCATTAGGTAATGTGTGTGTCAACAGAATTGCAAAGACTGTGCTCTCTGTCCGTCTGTCACAGGACTGCAGCTTTTGAACTGGGTGAAAGGTAAAGTCAAATGCCCCTACAAAAAATGGTTTCGTGGACCTTATCCTGCCTTGTCCTATGTACCATAAAAAGTAGATTGAAACTGAAATTTTGTGGTGAATTTAAGAGGAATCGAGTATGGGTTAGAACCATAACTGGACCCGGTAGATATTGGTTTTTATGAACTTCATCTTTGGATCAACCATACTATTAGAAATATTGTAAAGGCATCATGGCAAAAGTTGGCCAATGAACTTCTACTAAAAGTATAAAATAAATTGCAGAACAACTACTGCTTGATGTTCTATTACAGTACAAAGCAACATCTTCAGCATTCATTTACGTATATAATAAAGAAAACCAATTGGAACATAATTGAGTCGGAAATCCTAGAGTACTGTGTTGTGAATGTGTGTGTTAACATCATCTATGGTTGGTACTCTTATGTGTTTTGTTTATTGTTCTATGAGGTACTATGATACAATAACATAATAACAACTACAACATTTGACGTCATTTACCGTCCTGCACTGGATAATAAATGGTACAGGATTGCAAGTTAGGAGGAAAATTATTATGAGACTTGACATAACAGTAAACAACTGAAATTCCTTGCGTAATCCTTCGTATGGTTTGCCCTCCATATGACCATCACACATGCCCTATTATGACAGAGTCAATAAATAGGCACTATCCTTAGCCTTTTATACCTAATTTAACTTTTAAGAGGATGAATTTTGAAAAATCTTTTCTTACCTAAGAACCAACGATGGCAAGAACCTCTTTATTAGTTAAAAGATAAAAGTTTCTCGGCATATCTTTTGCAACGCAGCTAAACACGATCAATAACTTTGAAGTTTGGATCATGGTTACTTGAGTAAGCAATAATTTGTAAAACTATACTTAGACTATGTATTGTTAAATGTGAATCGTTTTAGATAGATATGTTGAAAGACTAAGATTTTCAAAGTCATACTTACAAACTTTCACATTTATACTCATAATATTAGTAGGTTAAGTAAATGTAGATGACATAATTTCTTAGTTGTTTAGTGAATCCTCAAGGCATGTATGTGATTTTATAAAAAGCTTGAAATATGCTGATAGCTTTAACGCGCTGGATCTTTTTAGAAATTTCCGTTTTCTACGACGACGACGAACTTGAAAAAGATCCATTTTATTGACGTATTTGTTGAATTGTTTAGTTTACGTATGTAATGTGTAACAGGTTAAACAGCAGCGTTTCACGAGCACGTACCTCACATTAGGACGGCGAGGCCTGGCCCCGAGGCCACGGCCGGCCTGCGTAATGGCTTCCTTCTGGGTCACCGCCACGTGCCCGCTGACACGTATGCTCAACATGTTTACCTACAAGTTAGATGACGTCAAGCTCAACTGTCATCCGGTAATGTCATGACGGTAACACGTGATGTTAACGGGACAGCTTTTTTAATGGAAATTGCTGACAAACGAACAGATAACCTCGAAGTGGGAAATGGTCAGCGTTATAATCGTTTTGTTTGTGATGCATAAAGGCAACGGGATATGGTGATGTGTACCATTCCTTTCCAGTTGCAAAATTTCATCATCATCAAGAAATAGAATTGTCAACTTTTAAGTTAATGTCCAACCGACGATATACGTTGACAAGCTAAGGTAGGGTGCTCATAGGATTAACAGGTTGAACTAGCTATGAGCTGGTGATATAGTTAAAAGGACTAATGGACGCCGGAGAAGGAAGATACTTAAATAAAGATTTAAAGATCTTAGAAAGAGAAGTACAGAAGAAATTTTCTACAAGAATTTGTTAAATTATAATAGAAATAAAATATTTGTGAGGAATAGGTAGCCCGATACAAAAATGAGATAATAATACGCAATTTGATAAAAGAAACCCATAACCAATTAAATTTCGGTATAAATTGATTAGTAACAATATAATAATGTAGACCACATGTTCATTTAGCCATAAATTAGTATCGCTCTGTGTCGACAGAGGCCGCGTGTTCCACTAACGCCTCACAAGCTAACGATACCAAAGGGACAACTCTATAGAGAAAGGATACTAATAAAACCCTATTACTAAGACTGTTATTTATCGTCACTTCTAACAGAAGTTAATCTCTGGAACCATATTTAGAAGACATTTAAAACCATGGCAGATTGTCAAATACGCTATACACGGAGAATGTTGCTTCAATTATGGGATGAAAGAATTCTCATCTTCAACATCATCGCAGCATGTAACTGACCAATTGCTGGACTATGGGGTCCTTACAAACATGAGTTGCTTTTAGATACCTTCGCGAATAATAGAGATATTTAAATACATACATTGGTTTCCTCCAAGAACTGTACAGCGATCGTAATATAAAAAATGGTATATTTCAGCGTCACATTCGCCATAGGACCGTCGCTTTATGCCTTAAAGCTCGCAGAGTTAATTTAATATATAAATAAGCTTATCACCTTGCGTCATTACCGAGCCACCGATAGTGCTAATTAAACCGCCTGCGGTCGAATTATCGAAAATAGTTCGAACGGACACAGGACTGATTACAGGGTATTGCGTACGAATTATTTTATACAAGTAATACGAGTACGTTACTTGATCTGCGGGAGACTCCTCTTTTGCAAGCAAGCTATAGGTTAGGTTACCTTTCTTATGGAAGCAGCTGATGAATTTTTGTCTAGTTTGAGGCTGGTGCCGACTAGTGCTAGCCGGGAACTTAGGAACAGGCGTTAAAAACTAGTGTTCTAGCTAGGAGCTACATGGCCGACATGGCGCTGTAATTGGAATTTATATAGGTACATACGTAGACTTTGCATTATTCCCGCATTGATAAATTCAGTAACCCCCCATATTACAATTTTATTTTTAATCTATCAATCTGTCTGGATTGTAGAGTACCTACGTTATAAAAATGGACAAACAAATACCATACGCTCGAAGAACATAACCCTCTTTCAAACACAGTCATGTAAACATCAAGATAACTTACCACATCCAAACAACACAGTAGCCATTAGTAAAACATGTTTGTTCATTACAATGGCGATGTTCACATTGAGTGGAGCGGGAGGAAAAGCCCGCGACCGCGAGTGGGCGGCCGTGGCCGGGTCGCATGGCCCATTGCCACGGCTCATGGCCCACTGCTCGCGGCGACGCATCCTAAACGACGCATTAGCATGGTGGTCACGACCGTTGGACCTAGACTCTAGTCACGTTACATGGAAAATTCTGGTTCATATTTTACTGTCGCCATTTACGCCACAAATGCATCTTGACCAACTTTGAGTAGGAGTACGATAATTACCTACTCATGATCATTAACTTTTTTGTAGTTAGCCAGATGAGCTGACGGGCCACCTGATGAAAAGTGACCAACGTCACCCATGGACACGAGGCAACAGAGGAATCATCTATATTAGGTCTATCCTCATGGAGAACTCTGTTTGCAAGCTTTTTGAAGTAATCCATATCGTAGTTTACATTATGTTAATTAATAGTATTTCTTAGTTATAAGCCTTACTTTGTAATACTAAGGAGTATTACCCGATTAAATTTTATTTTCTTTCTTTAAATTTTCTTTCTTTCTAATGCTGAACTAGACTACTAGTATTCCTAACTATAATAAGTACCTAGTTCTTTTATTAATAAATAACAATTACTAAAATTCTAATGAACACAAAATAGTAGCAGTTCTCCCGCAATCCTAATAAAGGTTTGTCATCAAAGTCCATGGGCGGAAAGTAACAATAGAGTTACAATGCTAAAATCAAAAAGAGACGACAACGATGACTCTACAAAACACCAAATCTGATGGTAACATGTCTCCGTTGCTTAAGAAACATGAGTTAAAACTAGAGGCATAACTGATACCTTGCTGAACAAATTACATCCTTAATAGAACATTAGGTATTACCTAATTTTAATTACGTGGGTACTCGGATTGGATCCCAGAGTTGGCTGTATGTACCACCAGAAAACAAACAAACATCTACTTAAAATATATGCCCCATTAATAAACGTAGATATTTGACGAAACTTACTACTCTACTAAACCTATACCCAATATTGAGTACCGGTTGCTATTTCTATAATACGCAATCCTTTCTTAATTAACTACTCAATTTCTTCTATAACTGACCAAGTTGGAATTGTATTCAACTGCAATTGCGATCACCAAACCTAAATCTTCTTTTTCACCTGAATTCTATGTTATTAACTACCAAAATAAACCTCTCTTATATCTTAACAAACATCTAAACGCTCTGAACTTGAGAACACCTCAGTTATGATAGTTATCAGATTGAAAAGCTATCGATATTTGACTCACGCGCCGACGCCGGGCAGGGAAAATGCCGTGAAAAGGATCAGTGACGTCATCATGTGAGGATAAGTTTCTAATCTATCGTTACGTAACTGCTAAGTATGGATAAGCAACAGGTAATACAGCAGCACACTCTACATTTTTCCTCAAATTCAATCCATTCATTAATTTATTATTAGGCTTCGATGAGGTAATAAAAGAGAATACCAAGTTTAAGCATTTAGATACAAATAAGGAAATTTCTTATATTTGGAAATGTATTGTTGCGTGGGGAATACGAATAGGTTAGGTCATTGACCTTTATAATATAATTAGAACCAGGTGCTTTTCAATTAGATTAGAATAAACGCTACAATGGTTTTAAAGTGGCATGGCAATCTAGTGTTCCCTGTTAGTAGAAGTTAAGTAAAGTAAGTAATGCAGAGATATTTAAAATAATTAACTCTCAGTCAATGTAGACTCAATTTATATTTATTTTGTTATCAAATATCGTAACTATAAAACTAATAAAATACAGTCATGCCCACGAAATTAAATATAATGCATTCTTGAATCTAATTATACATTATAATTATTTGATCTACGCCATCTGTTGGCGAAAGAAGTAAAAGTTTTGTGTACAGTATTACGGAGGGCGCTGAACGTTGATAGACAAAATGGCAAAACTAAATTATTGTTCTATTATCTAAAATTGTATGTATACGACTGTGAAGAAAATTGTCCTAAATTTATTTATTCATCCAAAACTACTAAATAAACATAATTAATATGTTAGATAAATTGTACTTGATACGCCATCTGTTGTCGAGTAGCTACACTACGTTGTTACAGACAATAATGAAAATAACAAAGTTTAATTATTTTGTTACAGATGGCATTGCTGTAGAACGAGATAAGGTAAAGTGGACATCACATTTTAATAAGATTATTATAAAATAATTATAAGTAAGCCACAGGGAAATATTTGTGAGGGCGTAGAATATTGTAAGAAACTTTTTTATTATTATCATCTGTAGCGACAAATGTTAAGCCTTTGTTAAGCATCATGTACTACGTAATTAGTTAAGTACTAGCTCCAAAGATAATAAAGAAGTGTATTATTTATTAAAACTATAGATATTATCACTCAATTCTTAAAAATTATTTAATGTCTCCATTTAAATTATTTTTTTATAAGTACATACTGAAGGACAAAATAGACAAACAATTTTATAAATCCATCGGTTAAATCAGTGTGAAATTCATAACAGCAATCCTTACAACTTACAATAGTCAATGACAGATGTAAATTCGTTGTGCCCATTGTTGACAGTTTTAGACATTGTCAGTATCGCTAGTGCATGATTCCTGGGTGATCATTGATGATCGAGGTTTTTGTGCGCGGAAGATTGGAGGCCGCCATCTTTGTTCCGCGTTTCCCGCCAATTATCCGTGAACTACCGGTAGCCGTGACGGATGATCGTTGGTGTTGGGTGCCAGGTGCCGTTTGCGAATAAATCCGACAATGGCATGATTTTTTTAGGTTTACGTCGATTTTTTTGTTCGGTTTCGCACTAACATAGAGAGTTGTTCAGAAAGTACCTTTAGAATCCCTCTAGCGGGTAAACGCCAAACTAAATCTATCGTAGTTACACTTGTTTTTCAACGATTATAGCTTCGTAATATTTTAATTAATAATAGAAAATGCAGATTCACGCAATTATACTATTTTAGTAAAAACTAATTCTTAAAGTAATAGTTACTTATATCACTAAGGATATAATCAGCATGCAACGTGTACTTATTGCAGAGGGCTATTAACGGGTTGAAGTAATTTTATAACTCGTTAAATATTATGTAATTTTGTAAATGTTAAGATCATTAATAGTTTAATATATTGATGCTATTAAGTATGTAGATACTTAAATGTTAAGTACATATTAGTGACCTACATAAATAAGTTTATGTCTTTCTGTAATGATACAGTAATAAAGAAAATAGTAAGGTCGACAACCTGTGGCAGTATTAAAATTTAATTTCAGAATTTCAAATTTTTCAGTCGCCAGAAAGTTGCATCAGTTAGGTACCTATACATTTAAGTTGACTGACATTACAGATTTAATAATTTATTACCCGTTTTTAAGTTCATAACACATATTTATTACGGGAGTCATAATCTGAAAAGTTTTTGGGGTCCCATAGCTAAAAGGTACCAAACCAATATAACCCTATCACCAAGACTCCGTTGTCTGTATGTCATCTCCAACGTGGATGTATCTCAGGGGGAGACAGGCATCAAAGCTGTCTCGACAACAGATAATAAAAGTAAAATACTGGTTATTACAAGAAACACGTTTGGTGCGGGCAATACACGCACGTGGCCAGCTGTTTCGAATTTCTCAGACATTCGCGATAACATTTGCCGCCTAGTTTGCATCTACACAATTCATCATAATATCATTTATACCTCGTTTTTTTCGTCGTGACATAAAAGGTAAACAATCTTGGCACTACTTTTATTCATTTCATTAATTTAAAAAAATATTTAGTACTGTAAAGAAATATATTTTAACATTAAATTATTGTTTATTCTTTAATTTTTTTTTTTAATTTCTGTCTGTTTAATTTTTAAATTGATAATTACAATAAAAAGACACTGTAAGATTGTTTACCTTTTATGTCACGACGAAAAAAATGAGGTATAGGTACAAACACTTATTTTAGTCTTCAAAAGATAGCAAACTTCACTTGCTCGTACTCAACGTATATCAAACTATAGACATCCAATAACACAACTGATTATCCCCCAACAGCCGACAGTAATTACTAGGTATGCTGCAAGTTAAAACAGTACAATTACCAAGACATACGTTTAGACATTGGCGCAAGTGCATAATACCGCGGCCCTCGGAAATAGGTCATTACCAGCCGTTGATGAGATCGTTTCCTACCGTCCGTGGCCCTGCAGCTTGAAACTGATGTTATCGACCGATAAGCGATACGAATCGTCAGATAGTAAAGACGCCGTTAGAAAGAAGAGACTTTTGGTTGAACACAAAACGCGCTCTTAATATTATCCTACTTCCTATGCTCTTTATACGTATTATAAATGTGTGTGTTTGTCAAGGTATTTGTGTGTTATTCATAAGCTAATAGTTACACGGATTAAGATGTAACTTAACAAACAAAATAGACCATGTTCTGAAATCGGACCTGGCATAGATTTTAACCCGATTGCACCTACATAATAGGATTATTTGAGTCACAAGACAACGGTGTGGAATTTGGATGAAACTTAGTAGTTAAACAGATCGTATCCTAAATTGTAAAGTACCTAATCCTTGTAATATTACCTTGGGGTGTACTTACCCAATAAGAGTAAACGTCATTTCAATATGCATACAAATTCGCATTATATCGCTACAATTCACACCGCAAGTCCGCAGCCTTATGATCCAACACAATGTTGTTCTTCTGTTAATAGACTGCGAAATATGCTTTGACCGTGCAGTTCGGGGTAAGACTATGCTTAATTATTAGGTTGACTTTCTTATGGTTTTAATATAGTAAACGAGCTGGCAGTGCCACCAACCATTGCCGCCCATGGACATCGTAATCGTAACAAACTTCGAGTAGAACTAAGGTGGGACTGTTAGTTGGTTATTAGGTCCTACTAGTGCTAAATGTTAATGAGAATATTAGTTGTCATGGGGACCACGGAAGTTAATATCTACTATTAGTACAGGTGACATTACTGATGACATACTCATGAACGCGTCAGATATTAAAATAATGTCATACCTACATAAATAAAAAAATATATAATTCGCACTAGGTATTAATTTTATGTGAGACTGATGTTAGTACGCTTTGAAAGCAGCAAATGCATTTATGTTATGTGAAATATAAATACTGCACGATAATGAACTCTGCCGTTGCGACAAATCTCGCTAATGTCAGTCGATTGTCGCTTTCCATGGAATTGCACCTTTAAAATAGAAAAATATATGTATACTAAAGTTGTTCACATTTTTTCCTTTATTATACGTATTAATATGTTTTTGTTATTATAATAAACGTGGACTGCGTAATATATTACACATTCTCTGCGACCACGAATATACAAACATCGTCCACGGCATTGAAAACGGCTTACATTAACAATCATTTATTGTTATCAAAATACCTAATGTGATTCATTATTAGAAAAACGGTATAGAATTTATCAAACATAACTTAGTTTTTTTAGTTCGCAAAGTTTTCGTAAATACAAGGATTTTATGATTTACAGTAACTGTATAAGGTTAAGGTTATTTCCGTTAACAAAACTATGTAGGTGTATAAATTATTTACTTAAATAATTTACATAGGTGACTTATTATTACTTCCTACTATTTAAATAGCGTTGTATAAACGTTGTAGTTACGTAACACATTGCTTCGTTAAATAAAATTACAGTTATAATTTTGTTTAATATTTTTTGTAACGTGTAATCACATGTCACGTTATGAACCAAATTATAATTTCAACTTACTTCTCGGAAGCCCGGATAGCTCAGTCGGTAGAGCATTGGACTTTTAATCCAAGGGTCCAGGGTTCAAGTCCCTGTTCGGGCGGTATTTTTTAACCCTATTTTTTAATTTACATATTTTTTAATGTATTTATATCAAAATTTTCCATTGCCAAAGATATATAAAATTTTTAATGAAACAGTTATTTATGTTACTAAAATAATTGTCTTGCTAATTCCGTATTTCACTTCCTTATGATCCGTTTCCTCAATGTTTTATTCATTTTAGCCATATTGATATTTTTTTATTAAATTGTTTACCTATTAAGCCACATTTATAGCAAATCGAAATATAAAAATATGGTATAATAATAGCGACATTATCATTTTAATAGATCAGGAAATGAAAACATTTTAATATTTAATTAGATGAGTCATAATGCCACCGAATCGTGTGAGTGTTGCCAGGCAGGTTTTTAGCAGAGTTAAATGTTTAATATGCGTTGGTTATACTTAGTTCTTAGACCGCATTGCATTGTCTTTCCTTCCGTCATAGCCAGGGAATCCCTTCCTAATTTGATTAGCCTAAAACAATTTAGAATATAATGTTGTTTAAATGACAATCGCTGGCATCCTGGGATGGATGACACTACATCTTACGAGTGATCGTATAATGTCAAGAAATAACCAGATGAGACTGTATGTGAGCCGGAATATCTATGTTATTATCATCAACTGACATACGAGTACGTACAATTTATTAATTTATCCCTGCTTTATAACAAAATAAATAATATACTTTCCTACAGTCGATCTTTGTTAATACTATCAATGTAGTAGGTATCTTTAACCATTTAGTATTATTATTAGGTATAATTGATTTTTTTGCACTTGTTTCTTGAGCAAAAAACGTGATATTTGCCAAAAAAGCGCCCTCTTCATAAAGTCAAGTTATGTGACATAGATACGTTTCGGACTCGTTGCTTCACGTAATTCACGAACGCCCCCAATGAATTGTATAGTCCATTCGGTCAAACACATTTCGAAGAATCTTGCTTCAAAACAATGAAGCAACGAAACAATGACCGCTCAACAAACGGTATTCGCAAAAACCCGCCGCCGCCCCCGCCGCCGACACTCGGAAGCGATTTGGTTACAACACCGTTATCTTCTGAGTAAAAAGGTTAATATTTACACAACTTGTATCGATTATCGTCATTAGTCATTTCTTAGATTTAGAGCGCATAAAAGTGTATAAGGTACGAATAAATGAAATAAAAAGACATAGATAATAATATTTTCTCTTAATTCGAACACACAAACGACCCGATTGAGCCATTTTTTTATGTTCGAACAAGACTGCCAATAATCCTACTAATATTATAAA
>LGAG01000236.1:146671-156751 GCA_001278395.1 Lerema accius
TGGATATACTTTTAAGATTAATGCAGGCATATACAAGTTTGAGTTTTGACGTAGTTAAGGTTTACATGGTCAAGAAATGGAGAAAGTTTAATTTAACGTTAAATATGTAATTACATAACACATTTGAGAGCCATGCGTTTCGTACATACACAGTCAAATGCGTCAAACGAAGAGTCGTTTTAACGGAGAGTTTACCTTTGAAACATTAGTGGAATTAGTAGACCTGTTAAGAGTTCAATAACAAACGCGTGTACAGAAAGATTGTATAATAAAGATAGTACCATAAATAAAGACGTAACAAAGTGGATGATGTGAGGTCGGTTATAGCCGCTACACTCTCAACACAAACAACGTATGAGCGGAAACACATGCTCGAGGAATTCGGAAGGTCGTCTGCACTTACAAAAACATACAATCACCATTTCTATTGCTAACAAAACGTTTAAGATTACTGCGTAATTAAACATAGAATAGGATAAATAATAAGGAAGTGGTATTGCAATCGAATAAGTAGGTATTCGATTTTTATATATTTTATTGTTGACTATTAAAACTCACGCAATTGTTGTTTCGGCATGTAATAGTTTTCAACATCGAAATAACGTGCTGTCTTCAACAGTTTGCCTATGTGTGACTTGATTCTAATATAATTTATTTTTATTTGAATTGTCACCAGTATACAAAAAGGTGTGACACGAGGTGACACAGTACTTTGATCCGTGATACTGATAATATTGTAAATCTTCAATCAATAATACAGTTTACCTTCCACGATCCGTACGGCGTGGTTAGTATAAGACCGCTGTTCATTGGGTCTTGGGTTCGAATTCCAGCGAGGTAAATTATTAATAATTTATTTATTTTAACTAACATGGTCGTGGCCATAACTTGTGTAAACAAACAGTTCAGTCGTTCAATACATGAACAGTTTAGTTTATTAGCTGGTACATTTACCTTTAGACATATTTCCTTAACTAATATCAGCTGTTTGCTTATTTATTTATACAGAGACCGCAAGGCCGCTATCGGCAGTGCAAAATATAGAAATCGTAATTATATAAAACGAGATGTTCCCTAAATCCATTCTCAATATAATCGAGTAATACGTCAGTGAGACTAATGAGCCGCTAGAAAGCCGTCCTATACTCTTATCTATGGTTTTCTCTAATTGTCCCGCCGGCTAGGGCTTTCAAAATCAATATTAAAATTATTTATTTTGTCCGAGAAACTAACAGCTCATCTAAAAACTCCAAAATTATCTAGCAATCAAGCTAACTGTATTTTAGGTGTACAACATCGTCGTGATGTCAACTAATTTAGGAAATCGATTTGTTGTCCAAAACTTGTGCTAGGTACAAAAATAAAAGAATAATATTTTTCAGCATTGGACTCACAAGAAACACGCAATGCAATCTTTCAAGATACCTTGACCACTAAGATTGTCCCTATGCGTCTCATCGTGAGATAATCTACACATAGGATTATTAGTAGGTAAGTTATGTAAATGTGACCTTGTACAACCCTAGCGCCTTGACAGAATACTAAGAAGAAACTTTCGCTATGCTAATCACAGCGAGCCAGGCAGCCAGGCAGCCAGGGCACGCTCCGCGGTACTTATCGCTCACCCATTTCCATTACATTACGGGGATTTCCTCTGACGTGACCGGTTTAAACTGCTTCTTTTGCTTTTCTTTAATACGATCAACTGATAAACTGAAGATGAAAGAAGTACACAGCTACAGCCACTAGATATGTAATTAGCAGCGATCATTTATACACTGATCGCTGCTAATTAGTAATAGTTGCTCGAGTGTCAATCAACCAAACGTTTAAGTCTACAAACTTATGAAAACTTTTAATTTTCAAAATATTACCTGTACATAAGGTGATTTCATATTATAGACAAACATAACTATAATTTTGGCGATCGACTTACGACGCCCGTGGCCATAGCTTTCTTAAAAGTGAGTGTTTGACTAATGACGTATTCAAAAGTGCGTAGTAAAATCTCTTTTCACTTATGCTCACGAAGTAACTATTTTCTAATCTGTGCTTATGCCTTGTGACGGCCACAATAGTATACGAATGGAGCACATAATGTAAGCGACAGAAAGCACAATAAAACTGGCTAAAGATATAGAGAAGATTGAAGAAGGAAGATGAATTTTAGAAGATTATTAGAAGATGGTAGGCCACAAAGTTATAATGTATACATATAGCACGATAAATAGCAATCTAAATAACTGTGTTCATTACGCGATAAAGGAGCTTGATAGGTGTACCGTTAATCAATTTAATTAGATACGGATTACTACTGAGTTGTACCGCAACAATTGTATATTGTTCAGTAACAGGGTTGCCTATTGTTGACTCGAGAAAGAAGGCAAATCTTTGGAACAAGCTTCCATCTGAGATATTTGCTATAAATCTGCCGTTTTTTTAACGCTGGCAACGCTTGTTCAATTCTCCTGATACTAGACGTGTCCATGATCGATGTTGACCACTTACCATCGACAGTGCCGTAAGTTTGTTTGCTCGTCTTTTGCATAAAAAAAGCTACGAATACGATCTGTCACCTAAATAATCCTGCTGTCATGTTAACGATGCAACGATGTCTTTACTACTCGTATTACAGGGCGCGGTGTTTAGCAAGTTCCTTGGTACGTCATAACTTAACGAGCGAACAGTTCCTTGTACTCGGGAGATATTTTACGCACCAGGGAGTGGTCGCGTCCCCTCATCATACTTCACACCGATAAACGATCGTTTATTACTTGTTATACCAGCGTCGTTCGTGACGCAGCCGATACAGTATGTGATACAAAAGGAGATTATTCAGTATTAAGTCAAGATACATATCAAAACAGAATAGGAATCCATCAGTTTGAGCTGTGGACTCAGGTGTCGGCGGCATTTGTTTGGTGGATGGTGGCCGCACGTCACTACTGTTTGTTTATGTATAATTAGTTCATACAGTGTTCGCTATTGCAATTTTTGCAATACAGTCGGCAATAATATTATAGGTACTCTAAGTAGATAATTAACTCCGTTGATGAATTATACCTCTTCAGGCATGGAGGTGTTTATTTATTCAACTTTTACTCGTTATACAGAGTGTCAGGTCAAATATGTTAGAAGACTAGGCTCTGTTATTGGATATACGAGTGTGCTATACACGCCGAGGTTCAATCTCACTGGAGACAATTAATTGACACCTGCATTAGTAACTAGGAAGTCAAAACAATCTTCAATAATGAATATACTATTAAGAAGAAACATAATATTTATATTTAATAATATTTCTGGACAATGGTCATCTCAGCTGATAGCTGTTAGAACAATGAAGTAGAGAAGCCAATTCAAATTCAAATAATTGTTTTAGTCTTTGCAACTAATAGCTCACTTAACGAACGTCAAAACTTAAATAATATTCAAATTTTATGTTTAAAATGAAATACAAAAAAAAAAAAATCGTTACAGTAAAACTTCCGAAAGTCTTGATAGACAAAACGTATTATATCATCGCCTTTATGAATGACAAATAAGCTAGTGTCGGCCGGGAACAAAAAAGCCGGAGAAAAAAACTCCCGGTACTCTTTTTAAAAAAAGGTCAATTTTTACTATGTTAATTACAGTGAGATTTTAGTATCATGAATCAATGCGAGAAAGCGACCGCATGAGAAAAATAACATCCTTAAAGCCGGGAGCCAATCCTTTTTAATTGAGGGACAGTGAAATCTCTCAGAAATTAACACCTACGTACCTAAACCTGGTGACAGCTAAGAAGTGTAATTAACATGTTTGTATGGCGTGGTCGTAAGTGTCGCAACGCAATGTAATGTGTGCGGTCCTTATAACGCAATCGGAATGTCGGTAGCGGCGCTCGGTGGTCTATTGTGTGCACACGTGGTCCGCGTGGTCATGAGACACCGCACTAATATCTTCCGTGTCATCACGCGGCATTCTGCGGCTCTACACTAGTCTTAGACCACCCTCGCTGATTTCGGAGTCGAATCAATCCCGAATATAATCCCTGGCTGTGGCGGATGTCGGGTCTATATATATTCATATCAAAATGTAAGTTGTTTAACTTTAAAATCCTTTTAAAGGACCCGTGTAAGGACGTAGTTTTAAATTTTGCATGGTTAAGGGTTCCATGAAGAATCAGTGCACAGAGCTAAATGTCTTGTAAATATAATTTGTGTAGAAGTACATTAAAATAAGGAAAGAAACTATATCTAATAGCAAAACTACCATGCGTTGTTACAACTACCAGACACATTGTACAAATATGTCAGGCGGTAGACACCCTGTTTATATGTAAACAGATGAACATGCCGCACTGAAGCTGCCAAGCAGAGGCCATTACTGAGTAGCGGCCGAGTACGCCACGAGCAGAGGAAATAAATAGGACGAAGGATTTACAAATGGAATACCGTCAAGTGGAAAAACTATACATACAGAGTTACAGAACCCGTGACACGCGCGCCGTCGAGCGGAAAATACAATGCTACCGGCCTCGGGCCCGCTCCGCTTCATTGGCGTACACTACCACTGTACACTACCTAGTATTACTACCTATGTGACTTATACTCATGGTATTGAAGATCGTCGCACTGTAAGTGGTACAGAAAACTGTCTCTCTGTCGCTGTACAAAACAGGCTTTGCAATTTTAGTTTCAGAATGAATGTACAGAATCTGCCGATATCGCTCACGCATCGAATACAATAGATAATGAGTACAATGCCAAAAACGAACACAAAAACGTTACAATGCGTTTCGTTACAGTAAATTAGTTTTACACAGTGACATGTGTCGTTTGCGGCTGTAATATGACGAACGGAATTGGGCCTCAGTATAGCCAAATTCTCTTACGTTAATGACATAAACGACGTAATTTTTTTCCGCGGCTAATTTCATTCCCATACATTTTTATATAGCGTTAGGCGTGAGCGTTCGAAGGAAAGGGCATTTAGCTTATTAGGTTTGTTGGGTGACCCGGAGCTGAAAGTAGACCACGAAGTGAGTGGTCCACGGTGAACGGTCCCGACCGTCCGCCACTGCCTTAAGACCCTAGGTCAAGGGTACGGTCAGGTTGCTATACTTTATCATGTCCTCGATGAACACAAACGAAAATACATTTAATTTAGGAAATAAAAGAAATAACACTACAACACTACATTTAATACACAAACACGTCACACGCACACATCAGACGATTCGCCTTGTTGACGAAAATTAACGGTGACATCTGCTATCCAGGGTTATCGAAAAAGTCTATTATCTACTTTTGTACATTAATGAGTTATGTCAGTTTGACCACAAACCGGATCCGCTAGCTTATAATAAACAGTAATATAGTTCGCAGTATCAAAACAATGATACCATCGTCATCATATTTCACCACCAAATCTCTCACCTACATTATCATTACATACTCGTACGTCCACCAGTCACGCCTCTTACAACTGATTCAATTCTGCTGCGTCGGTTACTGATGTTGAAATATTATCGTTGTTGTGTCTTTGTATAGAGTAATGGTGATAATGATGAATTGTTTCATTATGTGACAAACAGGAAAATTATATGGGTAAACGTCAAAACACCAAAAGGTTGATAAAATTATGTTACAGGATAATCAACTAGCTTTAAGGCTAAGGCAGTATCTCATCGCATTTGGGTGGTCATATTGAACCTTTTTTTTCTTTTTGAAAGAACAGTTATAATTAAGAGTTGGAAAAGAGAGTTATCCAAGGGACAATATTAGGCCCGCCAGTTTTTTAATAAAAAATATTCTTTTAATATACTTATTGTTAACGAAAACTCATTGCTTATGTAGAACGTAAGAAAGTATTTTTTTTTAAATATAGTTTGTATCATCTTAAGCAACCTTTTGTAATTGCTAAACGTATCAAATTATTGATATCAAATGCACTCATACTCAGATTAATAAAAGAAATAAGAAAAAAATAGGATCATACTCGTTTCGACTGAAGCCCTCAGATTGTGGTGTTGTCAGAAAGCCTTTATGCCATCCACCTGATGTAGACAACAAGATTAGTTGCAATTACCATAGGTAGGTACGTTACAAACTTAAATATATCAGGATGTACTTATTCCTTAAACAAACATCTATGTCAATGAACTAAGCACCAACTGCATTAATTGAAGTCTAATTCTATTGGATGTCCTAATTTCTTAACAGTAAAACCATATGGAATATTTAATTAAGTAAATATTTGATTTGATTGGTAATACAGGTGAGTGGAGTTACAATGGCTAATTACACATCGGGTCACGTTAACGTGCAGTTTGTTGACAATCTGACGTCAGCAAGCAGCTGACGACGGTCATGGGTATAACAGAAGCATCGCAACTTGTGCCAAATGTTGGACAACATCCTTGCAATATTGCAGCAAGTTTCATATAAAATACTCCTTACATTGTTCTTAATATTTATACGCCCACTTTTTCACATTCAATAAGCACTTGACTACGATCCCATCTGATGGATGGATGGATAGATACTGATGTTAATCTTAAGGAGCGAAAGGTACTAATTTAAAATAAGCCGATTCACTAACTGCCTGAAAACATAATTATAATTATGTATATTGTAATCGAACGGGAACAAGTTTTTAGGGAACACTTACACTTACACTTTGATTACAATGAATCACGATCACGAAACAGTGACATTTAAGATATTACACAATACAAAGGGCGACCCTTCAGGTGAGACATCGTTCAATTTCCAGCGCTTACCACTTTATTACACCGCCGTAGTCTGTTTAATGTTGTTAAAAAGCAAACCGCACATCGCTAATGAGGTAAATTAGCGTCTGCCTTTCACATTGTGAAATGAAACTTTTGAACTCGAGATCAATATTGTATACCGTAATCGTAAGTGAAATAATTCCATATTTTCATTTACCCTCACTTTTGAGTCAGTATGATAATCTAATATCTCATGGCAAAGGTATGGAAGTGGTTGAAGTGCATCGCGACTTCGGTAAACTCATTGCGAAATTTGAGTGTATCAATGTTTGATCAATATTATTATAAACAAGTGATTCGTGTGGGAACGATGCAGGAATCTCACGCATCAGTGTTTCGCTGCGGCACGGTCACGGACACGGCACAAGATGCTGAGAACATCTCCACGTGGCTTGCGTCATGAGCGGTCGCCAAATAACTTATTGTGCGGTAGATTGTTTACCTCTGCAGTCTGACTGTCTGTCTGTAGCTCGTCTTCCTATCTCAAATTGTTATCATTCGTTGTGTAAATATGTATAGCATGTCGTGACACAACGATCTATTGTTGCTGTCTGGACTTTTCGACTGCCTATTATTAAAGAGTGTCTTATTCATACCTCTTAAGAAGTACTCGATACTTTTCTCTTCGAAAGTGAGAAGAGGAAATAATCCATCGCACAGGATAAGAGAAAAAAAGCAAATAATTTCTAATTGTGGGGTCCCGTTCTAATTGTGGGTGTCTACAAGACAAGTGTTAGTTAATCCTAGCATCTTATTAACTACAAGCATTCTCTTACCAACAAATAGGATTAGGTATAGTCACAAAATTATCTTAGGTATATAAGTAAAGTCAAAGTTTCTCTGCTAACTAAGAATCATGGCTTCAACGGAACGGGTAACCCAAGCTCATAAAAACACCAACACGTCTGAGTATTTATGCCTGCAATTTGATGCCTTGAAGTATAAGATTCCCTGTACGACTGAGAAGATATTTTTTCTGTGTCATATGTTGCAAGATGCCGGAATATGTTCGATTACATGTCGGTAACATTATTTACTTTAAATCTGAGTTGCATTTTAAATTACATAATACGATTAGCGTGCGGTATGCGGCGTGCGGCATGCGGCACCGACTTGCGACCTGCGTGACCGATTTTATTTATTGTTTTTTGTTACATTTTTTGTGCTTATCGATATGCTAGTCATTTCGCACTGAATATGTTATTTACGTACTTTGTATAGTATAATATCAAATTCAAGATAATATACTTAAAATGATGGTGGTGATGAACTCTACCTTGTTTTGATTCGGACACGTATATCTTTACTATACAGTATGTTAAATATGTTCCCACCTTGAAAACCCATACAAAAACACTTAAAAAAATTAAAGGATCTACTACGGGATCCCTCGCTAAAGTGTAAATTTTCTGAGAACAAAATGTTTCCTCGTGAAATTGGTCATGAACGTTGACCGTGATGATAATGAGCTTACACATTTCCAACAATGATACAGGAAATATATTTCATCATCAGACTTGGTCCAGTCGGACCAGTCGACTTCATGACGGCAACGACCTCTGCTCACATTTTTATTGGTCCGACACATAAATTGCACCGCAGAGCAGTAGGAAATTGCGTTCACCAAATACTTTTCTCCTCGTAACTCAAATTTTGCTTGACTCTTCTGATTGTTTGATGTTGTTATGCTCCGGACTCTGGCCAACCCTGCTTCCGGGAATATACTTATCGCGAGTGATTCTCGGACGGAGAAAACTTTATTTATAATATGTACATATTGACCATGACATAATTTTAGTTGGAAATTTATTCTGACATACCTACTTAATTATCGGAATATATAGAATATCCTCCACAAGACGATTTTCACAACCGTTTCTGCCGTGTGCGTCTAAATCTAAACTATGGATGACTATGGTTGAGAGCTATTCTGGTGCTGTTCGTGTCCACAGTTAACTGTAATGACTAACTCATATCGCCTGTCTGCTCTTATCACCGACCCTTTGGATTAAAAAAAAACCCAATAGGCAAAAAATAAAAATATTGCTATGTTCTATTGGAAGGTACTATATTTTGATTTAAAGTAACGACTATCATTTGTGTCCTCCAGATGCCAACGGCACGTACCCCAGCGGGTACCCGGTGAAGGACACGAAGCCTTCCTGGCAGCGCGACCTGGCCAAGAGGGTGCGCAGCTGCTTCTCAGCCAAGACCCTGAAGCGGCGAGTGCCCATCCTCTCCTGGCTGCCCAACTACAACTGGCGGAGTGGACTCGCCGACATCATCGCTGGTAAGTTACCAAACACATAAATACATACTTATTAAATATTTACTTTATATTGTCCAAGCGCTTATTCTCTATGAGTCAGTCAACGTTTGTTGGGTAATACAATATAAATTTATCACCATCTACCGTGTTAAATGGAATATCAAAGAAATATTGATTACTCAATTTCTAAAATATTCATTTAGTAACGGTGTGTCTTTCAGCGACATGTCTTTACCATTCTTAGAAATATGACAGGCAGAACCGGGCAACGATGTTACAGAGTACCCTTGTTTAAAAAAAATCGGTTATACCATGCAACTGTGTACGATACTGATTGATATCCATGTAAATTTAAAATCCGTTTATAATTGGTATATTGGCAATCGGTTGAGAAGACAGCGGCACGTGGCCGTGCGGGCTGCGCCGGCGCAGGTAACGCTCCAACGCTCATTTGATTATCTGCCGATGACGAATGCCGTGTCGGTCATGGTGGCACGGTACGACTTTCATCGTGTTTTTTATTAAACCTAGCTGTACGGTACGGGTAAGCGAGAAGTGTTAGGGGTGAGACATTGGTATATTGAAGTATTTACATAAACATAAAACTAATTGAACTTGAATATACGTCGAACCTAGTGATGGACAAAGATAACGCAACTAGACTTCGCAAAAACAATGCCACTTACTCTTTATTTAGGAAGACAATCATGTTGAGCCCACCGTGTGTTATAAGGACGTAATCGTTGTCGGATGCCACCGAACGTCGTAAACGATTTAAACACATTGGCTTACTAGCTCTGAAACGTAAGTCCGGAGTTAATTGCAAGGAGACGCAAATCCATTCACTAGTTTATAGGTTGTAGGTGACCATAGACAACGCAATATTTGCGTTCAGCAGATCAGTTTAAATTACCCAATACATCTGTTGGTTACTGGGAGACACACCGGTAGATTGAGAGACATGAGAGGTATAAAACATTTATGTAATCCAAGCAGAGGTCATCGACCCGTTGCGCGTCTGCATTTTGATGGC
>LGAG01000236.1:196463-208448 GCA_001278395.1 Lerema accius
TACTTATCAATTAACATTGTATCTAATTATTATTCTTGATAAGTTATCTATGCCATTTGTAAATCATACGATATGATAAGTATGGCATAGATAATTTTCGTTTAAGATACGGAAATAACTAAATAAAAAATAATTACTTAAACAAATCATTAAAATAATATAGCATACCTACGTAGTTCAATTAACGATTTTTTAATTGTGCAATTTATGTCATAATTGCAGTAAATTTAATTTATTTATGGTTTAATTTCGCATTCTTTGTATTTCTAAGCAGTTAAATGCTATGACAAATAATAAAATGTACTTAATTTGAATTCCAATTTGTTCACTTTAGTCAGGTTTGGGCTGGGTTGAGTAAGAAAAAGAGACGCGTGTTGCCTGTGTGATGGTTTATTGCTTACTGACCATAGATATAAATAAACATTGTGGCACAACCTGCCCATAGATAAATATTAAACCAGAGACATGTCTCTATATTAAACATTATGACACAACACAATTATTTTGTTTTGGAACTAACAGCTCGCGCATTTATCATATAATGATATAAATTATATTTTAAAATTAAATGTAAAATAAAATACATGTACATCATTAGAGTACAATTTATTATTAATTATCCCATGGCAATTAAGTATTATGTTTCGCTAGATATACCTTGTAAGTTGTAAGTCTTTGGGCTTTATGAAAGTATAATACAAACTTATTTTAGGCTAAGAACCGATAAAACATTTATAGCTGGAAATACCATGAAGTAGAAATGCGATAAGATACTTCCACGTTTAGCTAAGTAGTTGGGAGTATGACTAATTTATTATGAGCACATTTTAATTTACAATTAATGACTATGCGTAGCTCTCGCTCGTGGTTGTCGCGGCCTTCACGGTCGTTCGATGCACAACGAAAGCCACGGACTCAATTTACAACTAAATAAACAAAAATACTCTTTCAGTACGCTAACATTGCTTTTTCCATACTGGATGACAACAGCAGACACTTATGATAAAGCTTTATCTCTACCTTCAGAGCGTCGATAATGCTAGCTTATTTCAGAATTCCACTATTGCAATTCTAGTCAGCTGCGATTAAGATTCAATTTCGATAGTGATAGATTTTATCTAGTCCGCCATATTTTGCAAATTGATTTAAGTAAATTAACAAAGTTGCAAACCAGCCACAGTATTCATGATTTGGGGCCGTGCGGCCGAGGAGCCGTGCAGCGTGCGGCGTGCGGCAGAGCAAACATCATTCAGTAAATAGAACACAGGAAAGCCGTTCATTATACAATGAGCCGCGTGGGCGGCGATCGGAAGTCTCGGGAGAGACCGCGCCGGCATCGTCGTCGTCGGTCGGCTCGCTACCTGCCGCGTCGTATGCCTTATCTCGCTCGTAACAGAGTCTCCACTCTCCCTGCACTATGCCTCGACTGACGAACGGTGCGATTTGCATGAGTCACATAGATAAGGAGAATGACCGGCGAGTGACGTTGACCCGGTGCGCCAGTTCCGCGCCCGACAGATGTTGCCGGCCGCCGTGTGGGCCGCAGTTAGCACTCTTAACACACACTCGACTAATTCTTCACTCCGTCGCTAACCGCTAATGCTGACGGCATACGGATCACTTTTGTTTTACATTACGAGCGAAGTACTAAGCTAATTAAATCAGAAAAACGTAATCATTATTCAATGTCATTAGAACTCGTTATTACATTGTATACATATTTTCACTTTCCGACGGTCAGTGAGAAATTAACGTGCATAAGGAAACGAACGTCTGATATTGAAAAATAATGAAAATGCGTGGACGGTAATAGCAATAGCAACTTGCTACAACCATAAAGGCAATAAAATGACCTCAACAAAATCAGTTAGCTTCGATGGAAGTTCCGTATTTATTCCAAACTTAGCTTGTAAAATCGCTGGTGGCTAACTTTTTCTGAAAACGAAGATCTTTTAGTATACAGTCGTCCCAAGACAGAAAAGACACCTACACCAGATTCGTGGGCAGCAGGAGGAGGAAACGTTTAAATGCGGACGTCTTAATAACGTGAGGACAACGAGAAACTACTCGGGATACACACCGACGAAGACGACTGCTCGCTGGTCAATGATCATGATCAATACAACACATTTGAGACAAACAGACCCGACACACTAGTCCCAGCCACGAAAACACAACAACACCTCTTTTATTATTAAGTGAGACGTGTTCTAACGGCATATTTTAAAAGAGTCCTATAATCCAAAGTTATGACGAATAAACATGAAGGCTGTCTGTCAGCTTATATGTTTAGCATCAGTTAAGAAACCGTATTTCCAGTATTTCAAAATTTTGAATTTTTCTCAAATATCAATGTTGTACCTATTGTGACACACGGATATTTAAAGCGTTCATATGTTTAAGCTTTAAAACTATGTACGAGGAGGAGTCGAGTGTAATGTCAGTGAGCACCGTTAGCAGCAATAATCATAATACCTTGCATTTGCCGAGTGTTCGCCCGCATGGCTACGTCGCACACTTGCACACAAAATGCGACCCAGTTTATGCTAAGCTAGGATTAACTGCAATACCTATGTCAATACGTTGTTCAGCTGCAATAACACTGCGCAGCTTCAGATCTATGGCAGTGACTACACGATTAAATAAACAAAAAAATATTTATTTCTGTGTCCCTCTCCCTCTTCAGTTAGAAAAGACAGTACCTACGTACAAGTGTTGGTCGCGGCGGGACAATCAAATAACATAAAAGCCGGTCGTTGGAGGTAAATTCCAGATAAAAGCAATCGGTAAACACGGCCAGATATCACCGGCATCAAGGTTATCGCGCTTTACCGCGTCATTAGATACCGACGATGGCTCTGCACACTCCGCAGACATTGTAACGATTGGACTATCACTTTCATTGGCCGGCCGCGGCCCGGGCCTGCGCGCTACCACGACACACGACGTTCTCTTCGCTCTGGAAGTTCGCTCCCATGATCTATCCAGCTCGGCTTCCTCCACGCTGCTACACAGGTGTGAACTTCATACTACCTTGATGTTTTAATCATAGCAACAACAGTAACCAATCACCTAAACTGAATCTATAAACAATAACTTAGTGTGTTTATTATACATTTTATAACTTGTTTAACCACAATATGAACAAGAGAACAGTGACTTTGCCTCGTATAGCCTATACATATCCCTCATTGCTAACGAACAAAGCAAGTGAACAAAGCAAAGCAATGAGTCAACGCTGCTCGTCCGTGATTCAATTATTAAATCCCTAGCTTGCTCGGGAATGCAATATTTGCAACAATTGCGAACATTGATTTCTGATTAGTGGGTCAAACCTAGATACCCAAGCACAACATAGTACATTAGGATCTGAATGAATAGGGAAATGTTAGCATACATCCTCATATGGCGCATTCAGTTGCTGTAATGTAGTATGGCACTAGGATTGGCACAATCAGTTGCGTTGCAATTGATTCAACCTCCGCGTCCGGCTCCCCTCGGCCGGTCCGCGGTCGGCGGCCACTCGACATGACACCGACGCACTGGCTCCTGGTATTGTCGTTCCCGCCCGCAACTCGGCGCATCTCCCATCTGTTCAATTTGTTTGGATGAATCATTACAACCAGGAACACGAACGGCGAATGGTTCAAGTAGGACACTTGACGCGGACGGATCTAACGGCACGTATGTCGCTAATAGCACCTCGTGCCCTTTCATTTGAACCAAGTAATACGAGCCTACTGTGCCCTTTAAACACCGTTAGTGAGATTAAAAATAGATGGCACTCCGCACGCTATCGTGGCTGACGTTATGTATATGGAAAGAGGAAATAACCCGTAACCCACTTAGCACGAGGAAAATATATTATGGTAAATATTTAACGTTTAAAATTGTCAAAACCCCACTTTACGAAAGGCAACAGGCAATAAAAACGCTTGAGAAGATAAACTCTATCTAACTATGAGCAATAGAGTGGTTGCAATCGGTCAATCGTACCAACGAAAGAATTAATATCAGTGTGGTTATAATTATAATGGGCTGGACTATTCAGACTGGAGGGTTGCGTGGGGGTTGACTAGGCAATAAGAGAAACGCATTAGTTACGTAGCATTTCTGTTTAGGATGGGATATTTCAACGTTTGAATTACGATGTTTCTGATTGGAGGCTACATGTGCAAGTAATCAAGCAGAATCCATTAACTTAGCACAATCAAATTTTCAAATAAGACGTAAGGCATATCCAAGATGTAAGCCATATTTATACCAAAGCGTATCCTAGGAAAGTTGAATATTCCGAGCGGTGCGCGTCGGGCACGAGCATGAGACGCAATGCAACAGAGAGCGCATGGAGCTCGACGGCGGTGGCGCGGGCGGAAACAGGTCGCGGCTCGAGTAGGACGCCGCAATGCAGCGCCTGCGACCCGCGACCCACATCGCACCACCGGCACCGACGCTACCCCTGGCCTGGCCTGGACATGCGACCGAGAGCCCACACGTAAACAACAAGTCCTTGCTGCGAGATGGCACAAAATAACGTTACAACCAGATAGGCCCCATTAACATGACATAATCTGCATTTTGTTTTTTATCCTCTTTAGACGCCTTGTGCCCGCCCTTAATAAAATCTCGTATAGGTATCAATCGAACGAGAAGTACGAGTATGCGACGAGAATAGTGATAGATATGAAAGTGCGCCGCGAGCGACCCCAAACGAAATCGAGATAGTCAGGAGAAAGAAAAAGAAGATATTTAGTACTATGTGACGCCTTCGTGTTCAAGATGTTCACCAGCGGGTGTCGTGTTCTTCACTTTGCGTATCTTATTTTTATTTTTGTCTATGTTGACCTTTTGCACGATACGAGTTGACCTACCGCGGGAACACGACGCTCCAACACTACACAGTATTTATGTGTCTGTTATTATATCGTCGCACCGGTTCACACTTGTTGCTTTTATTACATGTATTAGGTAAATTCCGTTTGTAAAACTAGTTTTGCACAAAACCTGTCGCGTTTCACATCTTTATTAGAATTAAACACGTCTTTGACGATTAGATTAAACAAAAAGTTACATTAAATATTTACGAGTATGTATATTTACATACGCACGCAGTTTCAAATTCGACAATAATTGATGTGGATAAGAGTATCTCTGTTCGCTAAATCCCTTGTTAAATATACCGCTTTTGATGGCCATATAGATAACTGGGATTTTTTGGTTTATTGCCTGTTGTTATTTTTGGATGGAGACAATTCAAAATCGGTGACTATGATTGAAAAAAATAAGCGGACGCTCATGACTAACATTAGATAAAAAAAAGACTCAGGTTTCATACTTGCTTCTAAGAATTTTTAGAAGCATAAAATTAATCATTGATTGAATTGCAAATTATGTCGAAGACTTTTGTTTCATCTGAACTTACCTACGCATTAACATAATTGTAGTAGAAATCATAAAGCTACGTCTCGACACGGCGTTACTTGTTAGTAACAAGTTGTGACATACAATGACGAGACGCTACAATTATAGTGTAATCGGTAACTTAAAGAGGTCGTGATCTCGATAGCCGCGTGATGTTGGACGGATTCGCATAGGACATTTACATCGCAGCTCGCAGTTCACTACGTCACATAGCAATGACGTTACATAAATGTGACTGCATATTTTCCGCCGAGCCTGCCGCCCGCTCATACACGGCGCTGCTTCTCTGTGCTCCATACCTCTACAGAGGATCGGTCTTGCTAGCCGCTCGTTGGCGTCCTGCCAACGCCGCGCGCCGGACGCGGCGTCACATACAGCGCGATCTACATGTCACAATTAATGAATGACAATGTCGCAGTAACAAGGTCTGCGTAAAGAACGAACGGTAACGGACGGAAAGCTAAGTACGGAGCGTTGAAGTTTCGCGGTGACGCGGACGTCGAACTGAAAATCGCTTTTCATGGCAGAGGTACTGAAATGTTACCAGGCGAGCATAACTCGGTGACAGTCATTGTTATCAGCGCAGTGGACGCGGCGGCGAGGGGGAGGGGGAGAGGGGAGCGTGACCGCGTCGGTCGCCACAGCTGTTGTCGGCTACATTACGCGTTGATATCTTATCATCGTCAGTTGCAGCGCGATAACGAACTAATGCCAGAAATACTATTCTGTATTTATGTCCGTCTATTAAGTTGAATGAAAATTCATATCGATTTCAAATCAAATCCTTGCAATCAATAAATAAGAAAGAGTAATAATAATTAATGCGCTTCGTTTGAAGAAGAATAGATAGAGGTACCCGAACTAGAAATAAACAGGAAGTTGTCTCAATAATATCTTGCATCATTATCGTTATAAAATTTTATTCTTTGATATCGGTACACATGTAAAACAATGTACAGCACACAATAGGCAATTAGCATATTCAGATACGGATTGTATAATAAGTTCGTCGGGACGGAGTGTATCAAGCGTATAGCCGAGGCTGGCGGGTGCGCGCTGGGAGCGCTGTAACAATGCACTCGCTCGGTACAATGATCTAACAGAGATCGAGTGACTTTTGACACCCTCCCCTCACCTCCTGCACTTCTCCGCACCTCCCCGCGCCTCACCTCGACACAGATACAGCTCTCGACCGAAATACACGAATGATTTCAATTATCAAGCTGGATTCAAAATAAACAATATGCACACGCACAGTCATCTTACTTCTTTCATTCTAGATCGAAAAATCGTCGATCATACTTTAGATGATACTGACGTCCACAGTACTGACATCTTTCCCTAAGGCTTATCATCTCGGTTGTTATTTTCATAACAAAAATGAAGGGAAGAGAAAAACAGAAAAATACCTACGTAACAGTACGAAGAATAAGGAATAATTTCAAGACTAGCGATATTAGAATACACAAAAGTAGTAGTCGCTAGACTAGACAATAATATCTCGTGTCGCAGGATAAGGCCCTGCGAGCTGCCTGTCATAGGTTGGTGAAGCGGCGAGGAGTGCTGAGAGGATGGGGGACGGCAGGCGGAGGTCGCGACGACATCGAGTGCGTCGGGACGCAGTCGTCGCCTTTTATGAACGGTGCCGACTGCCGCTCAACTTCAACGCACATCTACTTAGGTACAGCCGTCAACGCAAGAAATGCCAGAATAATATAGCGCTGTAAAATCTACTTTTACTTTCAGTGTTCATACTCTGATTTCATAATTAAGCAGAGGATAAACCGAGAATCTTCTTCAAGAAACTCAGCTCTACCGTATCACTCAAAAAGTGCTAGCGAAACAAAAGTTAGGCTTTCCAGTGAATATTTACTGTAATCTGTAGTTCGAAATTCTTTGTCACGACAAAGTTTTTCTTGTAAAACTGAATAAAAATGTTTTTCAATAAAATACTCCACTTCTCAGACATTTCCACGCTCTTTTGAGTGCCGGCTTAAAGTTTCTCACAGAAAAATTCCTCGCTGGAAATATTGTGCAGACTACCGATAGAACTTTTAAAATAGGTTTCAGATTCCATAAGATCGAGTTTATATTACGTCTCGACGTTTAAAATCACGTATTTCACATCCCCCGAAATTGTGACTATGATTTTACAGCATTGTCACATCGGTATTCGAAATGTTTAGTTCTCGAGCAAACCATCTACTTCAGCATAGATCTTTACTGGAATAGTGGAGTGTTTACCTTTCTCTGCCTGCAATCACCCATTCCAGAACAACAGAAATAATTAAATTTAATAGGTACCTAAGTTAAGAAAATAAAAAAAAAACAATGCGTTGCTTCAGCCCAATGAAGTTTGCGACGCGAATTTCCACTTCGGAAATGATGTGTTCCGGAGGAAACAAAATGAATGCGCGCTTCCACTCAGTTCTACAGCCAAAATAGGGGTCATAGTTCTAGCTATGCTTTACTGTCAACAAACATGTTTGTTAGCATTATTATCTAACATAGCAAGTAACTAACGTAAGTCTTCAAATTGCTTTATATTAATTTTCGGAGAGAGCAAATTTAAGATAATCGTGTAAAAAACAACATACCAGATAATTCAAACGAGATTTTAACTAAATAATCAACTGGTCAGACTGTCCGCTTATAGGGAAGAAGTAAAAATAAGTTTTTTGTTAAAATAACCAATGTATTGGCATGTTTTAGCAGTCGGTATGTAAATCGTTCGTAAAAGCTTGCCCACATTAATCGTTAACATGCACAGACCTGTCGCACTCTAATAAACGACGCATGCCATTTCAAAATCACACTGCGCATGTGATATGTAAATGACTATTACCGCCAACCCTGGTTCGTTATAATGGTCAATTTGGTAACGTGTGTAGCCGATAAAGTCAGGAGAGCGTAGAAAGGGTACCGCGGAACGTGTCGCAGTCGCAGCTCATTCGCAATCGATTAATTGGGTCCCAACAATGTTTCACTGTAATGCTGGTTGCTGGTTGCTGGTTGCCGAGCTCGTCGTGTTGAGCAACTGGCTTTATTCTATCTGGAAAAGATATCGAGCAATCGCTGCCCCATTTGTATCTTTATGACTTTAACTTTCATTTTAGTTATATTTTAAACAGAATTAATGAAAGTACGTATAAGTGGTACGTACCTATAATGTTATCGATAAAATAATGGGCCTTAATTATAATTATCTATATAAGGCTATTTGATATCAAATGGCATATTGTTAACGACAATAATACTCGATGATAACAGTTGTAATGATTACGATAACGTTGATAAGTTTTAAACATTAATTATCGCAACAGAGTGCGTCATCACGTCACCGGCGCGGCGTGGCCCGGCTACGGTAGAAGCCGATGATCACACTTTCAGCCTCAATCGTGAATATCCTTTAACTACTGCCTTCTCTTCTGGTTGACCTCTTGTAACGGCTAACATGTCGGTATAAGCGGTACATGATCTGCTACCTCCCTGTTTGCAGAGATGAAGAGAGCGCGGTTGTGCTTTTGCATATTGATACTGCACATATGACACGACACGTTGCAAGTATCGAATAGTCATAATAGACCTTTTAAAAATGTCTGAGAGTTCAATTTAGTTTAAAATGTTAACGCTCGTATGCGTGTCGTTGCACTTACTATTGTTACTATATTTATTAATTCAATTCCAGGTCAGCCATAGAGCCACCCACGCAGCCCTCGCGCCGCTCTCCGCCTCCGAGGCGAGTGGTGGGCGTCCTTCGCCACTGCGTACTGCAATCTGACAATCTCCTACGAGATAGGTACGAGATGTAGGTATCGTTTCTTTGGAAATCCTATCCATCTATTAGGAGTAGCACCTTGAGACTTTTATCTGATTCTAAAAAGGATCCTGAGGTATATATACGTATAATGCAACATGCAAATGTGGCGTTAAGCCGACGAACTGGGTGTTACTCTGGAATGGACATACCGTCGCCTTCGCCAGCCGGCAGCGGAAGGCCAGCAGTAGCGTGCAGCATGTTACCAGTCCACGATCTTTTGTTACAGCACCATAGACACGGACTTGAACAAGTTCTACCCTGTGAAATTATACGTCCATTCATAGAAAAAAAAGGATACAATATTAAAAAGCGACACAGAAATTATAGGTCAAGAACATTTTTTTTTTGTAATAGTTTGCATCATTGTTGCGTCGGGCTTAGTTTTTTTTGTTACTCGTTGTGGTCTGTTATGATCGCAGAAACACGAACTGTTAGCCAATGTTACGGTAGAATTGAAGAAAATTACCTAAGTGCACTTCGCGTTGATTTTCGCAAACAATAATACTCAAGTAAGAGAAGCGGAAACGAAATAACTTTGTCGACAAGGTATTAGACACTGGTATGTACTTTGTGGTAGGCTATTAAACTTTCGCATGTTATCGCGGCGTGGAACGAGGAGCGGGCGCGGGCCGAAGCCCTGACACCTTTCTATCCGTCAATCATTTGGCTGCAGTCACAATTACTCTCGTTAGATTGGCGCAACTGCCGCGAGTGCCGCAGCCGGTTTCGTCAACGACCGCGGCCTCCACCACCGCACTCAACTCAATAAATCAAACCGTATGTCAAAGTGACGGATCAGATAAATTTTATTGGCATGGAACTGCAGTGGCCAGCGGTGGGCTCTCATTACTCACGTTCACGACGGACTCCGAATACATTCGAATGATTGTAATCAGTAATGCTATAATAATAATTATAGACGCACGCAGGTACTAAACTACTGCTCGACACGTGCTCTCTATTTGCAGAGGCGAGCGGCCTGTTAGTAAATATTTGGGCCGCGCACCAGTTTTAAGTGTAAACCAACACACTCCCGCGGCCGTCGGTGTGACCTTCGGATGTCGCTGGCGTCGGAGCTCGGCCTGCAGCTGCACTGTACTGACTAATAACCTTACAATACTGCATCCCTTCACTAACTAATACCTTATATGATGCTATAGTTTCTCACTTGTTTATAATAGTCATATTGTGCTGTTAACTAACAAATTAAGAAACAGAAGATCGTATCGTTATATAATTTAATTTTCGCTTAAGGAGGTCATTGCAAATATTGCACGCGACTCGTCGTAATTAGCGCCAGCGTGCGTTTTTAATGAGGAAACGGCGTCGCGACCTTGCCGACTGCCGACACTTTAATATGCCCATACAATTTTGTTTTAGTTTTGTTTATTATTTTAGGAAATACGAACTGTAGGATCGTGTATCTCACGATCGTTCAAAATCGAACAACCAGTTAGTCAACTCAGCAACTAAGCCGCTCTGACGTCATCGTGGAACGCAAAATTAGGTAAGAGTGCGGATCCCTGGCTCGAATGACCTACATACTACATACACCTATTTACAAAACCTACTTATATCGCGGCAACTAGGGGAACAAAATACTAAAATGTCACGAATACCTGAAACACCTTGAAGAGTCTGCTCTTCTTTGTAGGTATGCCTATTTAAAAAAACGAGAATACGGTTGATTCTGCAGTACTAACGTAGGTATGTAGGTACGTTAGTATTGGTGCTGCCCTTGCACAAACAATTTTTAGGATACTAGAAGTTCCCTGCGCAAATGACCACGCGAAACCAACTTTCGTAATAAAAATAACGAGTAAGGAAATCGCAACAAAAGGTTGCACCGCCCGCCCGCCCGGTGCGTCGTCGGCGCGGGCAGCGGGCAGCGGGCACGGTGAAAGCCGCGGAGATCACCTCTGACGCAAGTCGCGACTACATTGACTCCTCGATTCATGACGTAAGCGCTGGCGATATCGACCCTAGTAGGTATTGATCCCTCAAGCAGGATACATACAATTAGTATAACCAGGTGAGACGCCTGGCCGGACTCACTCCGCCTGGTGGTATATACGTTGCTCAAATTCGGTAAGCGGGCCGCGCGGTGTGGTGTCAGTCTTGGTACCTCCATGTTATAAAAAACGTATCGAATGTAGCACTGATAGTTGGGCTCGTGTTGTAACCGTTGCACGAACGAGAACACCTCGATACGTATCGCCGGCACGGAATGCCTTGATGAGATCTTTGTCTGCATGTACACAATGGAGATCATCGCAGCTCTCGCAACTATATTCTGTATTAATATCGAACACCTACCTATTAAAATAATTAATAATAAAATTGCCCATTAACACAAACTGAAGAATGCAAAATAAGAGGAAGTAGATCATTTGTAACAAACAGGATGTGGGGTAGCGTTATGGTGGTGCTTAATTTTTAATTAGAGAACCTGTTTTCTCGCGAGTAATTGTATGAGTTTTGTTTTAGATTAAAAAATAAATGTATTTGCAACACATATTTTGAATACATTTTTTTAATGAAATTCTTCGCTATGTAACTTTCACCACGCCATATTTCAAACTGGTACATGCCTGCATTCTTTAAGACACCAAAAGTTGTACCCTTCAGGGTTTAATAAACAGATTATGTTTACAAATAATATTTATTTGTGGGTATTAAAGTGTGTGTAAAGTGATAACGCGAGGTTTCAACGGGGTCAGCGCAGCCGATGTCCCGTTAGCGAC
>LGAG01000237.1:9462-21592 GCA_001278395.1 Lerema accius
GGGTTTTGTGATCGTTAATTTTAAATTTGTTACAGTTGGAACAGCTCCCCAGAATACTAAGTAGCTATCGCCGAGGATCGGTGCTGGTCGGTCGTATCATGTCAGCATGTCACACTTGTTTAGTAACGGAGCTCGCTAACCAGTACCACTTGTATGAAATGTACTAATTACGAATTGATTTGAGTAGGTTTTCAAGATTAACTCAAGTACCTATTAAATAAAATATCTAAGATTTAGGTACTAAAGGTATGTACATAGCGTAATTTTAACGGAATCTAACGCTATGAGCTACTGCTTCACAAGTAAAGTTGACGAAATTATTTGCGTCGGCTTCTTAAATCAACCATTGGTCCTTAAATAGTGATAGCAAGATTTCGATTCGCTTCCCACAAATGATAGGTCAAAAACTCAAATGTAGCAGCGGCGCGCGGCGGCGACTACCAGGCTCGGAGGCTGACACGCGCTAGCTCCTATATCACTCGACAGTGAAACACGCATGCTATAAAAACTCCGGAATTTCATAAAAAATACGTTGTTATCAGGAGCGAGCGGCCGAGTGAAGTACGCCGACCGTGTTCTCATGTGAGGCACGTATCGCGCGAGAGCCTTCCGTATGAATTAAACATTGCGTCTCGTGCAGTATGATAATACAAATAATAACGCCGCCAGCTAATGGTTATAGTTTCCAAGATCGCGCACTCACGCTTTGGAGATAATCAAATAAACTTGAATAGTACTGTATGCAAATTATTAAAATGATTATGATGCGCCTTAAATGACGGATGTGATTCTTTCTTTCTATGTATGATGTTTGTGTTTTGGATGAGTATGTTGCATAACAACGTCTGTCGAGTCAGATTATTATTAAAAAAAGTGCAAGTTCTTTGTAGTTTTTTGGCTCAAGAGACTGATCAACAGGAACATTAAATATATACATTAGCAATATTACAGTCATTGTACTTCAATTAAATATTGGATTACTCTAACTACTTGCATTTGATATGTTACAAGTGCGTTATTGGAGAAGAGGACTGCCTAGAAAACCTCGTCGGATTGCGTTGTACTCGTCGGTAAACGAAAATATAATAATTCGTTTCTCATCTGTCGTGCGGTTAGTGGCGCGCGAGAACATAAAAGAGAAAATAAATATGTAAAGTGCTAGGGTAAATACAGATTGGTAAGTACAAGAAAATAAAAGCTCCCCGCATAAAAGCAATCGACTATAATTCATAGTGATGTTGAATATTTTTTTCAGTGAGATGATTCATTACCCATTAACCGCTCTCGTCTATTAAAGCTACGTGATGGATGGCGGCGTCGCGTTCACTACCGACTTAATTCCCGCAGACTCGGCGCGGAGTGGCTCGGAGTGGTGCGGAGTGACAGTGGATAAACCATAAGATACAAACTACATACACTGTAAATGCAGTTGAGTATACAATTTCAAAATGATCGCTTTTTCGGGCTATCATGTTAGATTGCCTGGATATTATTGAACTACAAGCCACTCTTGTTTAAAGTAATCCATTTGATTATTAGCATACTGCTGTGGACATATTCATTGCCAATAAAAATAATTATATTGTTCTTCTATGTGGAAAATCGAAGACTATACATTTTATAGATTATATGAATCTCATTCTCGATGGAGCTATACTTAGTATGAATATAAAAACTGTGAACCATCTGTTTAAACGTCTTATCTTCTATTACAAAAAATCCTCTTAGGGAAATAACAAATCTCCGTTTATTCTACTTTGCGTACATTTCGTAAGTTCTTAATGCGTAGCCTTCAATATTCTTGATAATTACTTTGCCATTTTGTTTCGATCTCTCGTGAGTTTATTTTCGCGAATCATTTAGCGCGATTCTGTCCAGTTCCTGCAGGACAGTCGGTAATTCTAAAATAAGTTAAGCCGTTTCATTATAATTCTATTCACGTTCTTTAAATACTCGTATGTAATATATTAAATATTTAGTTTGTTAATGGAACTTGTCATAGTTTCTAATAGCTTATTCAACAGGAAATTAAAGGAGGAAATTTACGCAATGCACCTAAATATTTTATTAAAATTTGTCGGTGGCCAGTGTCAGTCTTCAGTCGTCACCCAGAGTGAACAAATTTAAAATTGCCTGTAACTAAATGCATTCTCATAAATTATTATACTTGATTGAGTGAGTAAATACGTTTATAACTGAAATAAGAAATGGAAATTATAATGTATAATAATAAAGTAAAACGTAATCTAAACGACAAAGGCACGATCTATTTTCCGCAGACCTGAATGCAAAATAAGTGATAAGTAGTGATATTAAATAGAGTACAGCGGGTGCTTGGCGACAGAGCTTCAAAGACGGCATTGAATGGCGCCGTATCGGCGTTTTAAACATGTTTCCAAAGTATTTTTCCCACTACATATTTCATCCGTTTAGGATACAAGAACCGTAACCGTTGCCATCAAAAGTAACGTGCGCTGGGCGCGAACGCATGTGGATGTGGTGTAACCATATGGAAACCTACATCGTAATGCGAAATTTTATAAAAAATAAATATAAAATAGTCAGTTTGATCATCTTAAATTCGCAAGCACTTATTCCCAAAAGAAAAAAAGCATATCCACATTAATGGACCGCAACGCTAAGACTTATGCTATAAGGCTGCAATTGACCTATTGACTTCGCCGCTATAAATCGGACTACATGTCGTGGCTACGTCGTCGCTCAGCCGGAACGCGAGTAGCGGTTAAATCGGTTGCCTGTCGTCACCCTGCCGCTGGTTTACTTATTGGTTACTTATTTCTAAATATTAAATAGTTAAGATTATCATTGATTCGACATATTAAGTTTATGTCTAGAGTAAGAGTGAGGTTTGTTCAAAATCATTGTGTTGTGTTAAATTTGAAAACAACCAGTGCCCTCGTAAGCCTGGTGTCGTGTATTTCCGGGCTGCCGGCCACTACGACAAGGTGGAGGTCAGCGCGGGGTCGTCGAATGATGACCGCAATAATAAATCGTGTTCATTACTGTTTACCGGCACACATTGCTCGATTGTGTGGAACCGAAACGTTCAGAGCACGAGCTGCCATTAGGTTTAATAATATTTACTCAGGGATTTAAAAACAATTCAGAGCGCGTACAGTGGCGCCCCCGCGACGAGATATATTTAACGTCATGTAACGAATATGGGATTACACTCCACCCTCCTCCGCACCCCACCTATTTATTGTTCATAAAGGATAAAACCATTTTGTTTGACAATCCAAAGTCAGAATATGTACATTTAGGTATATGAGATTACATACCGACACTTTGTCAGAGCCCAACAGTCCTTATCGTATCCGCAGCGGACTGCGCGGGGAAGTGTTTCTTAATTGACACTTAAATAGGTATTAAACCGACATTGTGCGTTCTCTTCTGCCGGCATTTTGCCAAATATGGTCGCGGCAGTTATCACTCTAAACGTGTGCATCTACACGAAATGGCAACACGAAATTTAAAAAAAAATACCATGTATTTTACTCGTATCGAACTTATAAAATATTATGATCTTGTAAACATATTTTTTTTTGGGTTTTAAGTTTTATTTTCAGGGGTGTATGTTTGATAGGTTTTGAATAACGTTCAAAACAGTTTCAACTTTATTTTTTGGATTGTTTCAATTGATCTGGTACAATATATTTTATGTTCCGGAGCGTCATATAATATTTGGGAAAGATTTTGTCAGCGATGTCACTGACAATGTAAGATCGCACAGTATATTGGTGGCGGCTAATGAAAGTGCTTTTTCCTTTTGCATAAACCACAATGCCAGATGAATAGACGTCATTATTTATTCTACTGATCACCTTCAACAAAATATATGGCTTTTTACATACACAAATCGTTGTTACGTCCATAAATCACTGAGATCATTTTTAACATTAATCCCGCACTAATAGGCCGCATCTGCTCGCTAAGTGAATGCGGAGTCGATGGTTATATTTTTACGACGGAATCATTACATTAATTACACATGTTTTATGGCGTCCTCTAACTAGCTTCTCCGCGTCAGATATACTCGTACGTCCTTAATAACTTCTATTAAGATAACAATTATGATTTATAGTATTATCAGCGTAGGGTTTCAAAAGTGTTATGAAAATTTTAGTTCGCTGAAGTACTAGAACTTACAGTTTGGTAATGCTATCAAATAAATGTCAAAAAACCTATAACAAAACAAGAGCGTCAGCTGTAAGAGCGGCCGGCTATCCTAACACCTCGAAACTTAGGGCGTCGCGTCCGTCACGGTACACGGAGTCACCCCGTTTCTAAAAGTCCGCGACCGANNATTCACGAGACAGCTTCTGTTTCTGGATGGTGATAAATTGAAGGTAGAAGCGCTTCGTCATCGTCCACATTTTTCACACTGGCCTTTGTTACTTCGTTTTAAAAGTTTTTTGAAACATTTTGTGGTATTTCCTCGCCATATTAGCGTGCCCCTGCCTCCCGCTGCCTCCAGTCTGCCTCGGACCAAGCGACTGACCACTGCGATGTCACACGACCTTAACATAACATTTTCTTTTGTGGTAAATTATTTATTTCCCGCTCTTTACTTTATTGTAGGTAGGTACACCTACGAGTATATAAAACAACTTGTTGTCGAGGGACTTCTTATGTCTTAAACAAATGTTTATGCCTTTTTAAACTAATTTATTACTTATTATCTTTATCTCGACATAAAACCGAGACGATTTTCGTCTCATGCACACATAGCTCTTTCAACGAATGCAACAGATTTTAATATAGGGTAGTTTTCATAAATTGTAGGTGAGTTGGTATCTAAATAATACGTGTATATTAGAGAAAAGAAAAACTGCTAATTGTATATTTATTAGCAGGCTATAATCCACTCCCAGTCAGTATACCTAAACTCTTCAAATAAAATGTCTCCCGCAGTGGCGCAGCGTGTCTTCTTTCAAGTGGTGGTATCAGCGTCCCAAATAATTACACATAAATTTCAACAAACTTTGGAACGAGCGCTCGTTTATATCTTATGTCAAGTTTCATAATTAAACGTAACATGTTCATGCGAAGTTTATATGAAATATTTGAACAGCCCCCCGACGTCCCTGTCCCACGCCCGCGCCGCTCCGCCGGCCGCCACTAGTGTGTTAAACATATCGTCTACGGTTGCCGCTCGACTCACAAGCCAACCACCCAAACAAAATATCACCAAACCGATTCATAATCCTCCAATATACATTCATGTCTTTATATCAAACTATTCCTAGTGAAAGTTTTGTTTTATTTTCAAAATGTAATGTGTTTATTACACATATTTCAAACACAATTTAGCTTTCTATATTTCTTTCCCATATTTTAACTGTACCACATCTTAGACATACTTATACCAAGGTAACAAAAGAATATTAACCGTCACAAAGTGGACTGGTAACAGCTAATTAAAATAAAATCAAGCTCTGTTTAGACTTTGCGATGTTAGTTACACAGAGGCAGGACGAGGCGGGGCGAGGCGAGCGGGGCGGTGCTCGAGGACTAGTTTTTTGTTCGTTAACTGCTCAAAGTTCTCGTTCGCCTTTAGCTTCGATACAAGTCGGTAGAAGCAACGCCAGGAACTGCAAAGAGCTAATTAATTTACTTTTAAATTAAAAAAATTCAAAAGTTACCTATTTGTTTTTTATGTACCTCAGACATTAATTCTATATTAAACAAACAGCAAAACAACAGTATTTTTTCATTTTCGGTGTTATAAAAGCGTGTTAAAAACTGCGACTCTGTTAAATACTCGTACTCATATACATATATACTCGTAGTGTGTGACGCCGCGCGCCGCAGTGTGGAGCTCACCGCTACTACGAGTGTTGTACCGTTGAAGCTTATACGTTAATTAAACGAAAATCTGCAACACAAATAAACCAACGAGTAGTTATGATTGAATTCATCGGTTTGTTTGCCTGCACAGACAACAGATATTTTTACAAACAAATTATAAAACTTAAGTGAAGTTGGCCAAAAAAGTGTTTTCTAATTGTTACTGAAACAATAGATGTAAGTACTCGTACTTATTTAAAACGTTATCGATGATGGTCTACTTATGATAATAGTATTTAAGCTGAAACGAAACACAAAAAGGAGATAAGGTAGGTAAGTATATTTGTAATGCAACAGCATTTTTACATTTATGCTTTGTTTTACATTTATGCTTTGTGGTTGCGATGCGAGAATACACTCGTTATTGCTTTCCTCAATATATTCATGGGTTTGAGCGTCTTTTATGAAATGTTATCATGTTTCGCTCGTGGGCGGCGGACGAAGGGCGGCGGCGGCGGACGGTGCATTCACCTATAAAATTGCATATAAACCCGCTCGTATGTTGTACATTGTAGTAACATATTGACACTACGACGTTCGATAAAGCACGGAACGGCGTGAGCGGACGGCGGCGCGCAGACCTCGGTTCAATTATTTGTTACGAAAATAATACGATAGTAAGTTTCAGTACCGTAAACCATAAAGTTATTTTTAGTCTACTTATCGTCTCTAACAGGCTCCTGGTTATGAAACAAGCATTACATTTTATGTCGTATTTCCAAAAAGTCGCACAGAATAGCTACGACACCATACATATTTAGTTGACGAGTGTAACAGCCAACGAGTCAGCTAAACGCCGGCGTATTACAACGCAGTATTTTTTCATTATAATCCCAGTGTGCGGCGCGCGCTCGAGCTGTCACGAAACGCAAGTTTTTCCGAACTTATGTTCCGCGAGTTCCGTATGCCGCAGCTGCCTGTCATCGCGGGACGAACGGTGATCGACGCAAGACGTATGACGCACGTGTGCTCGTTACGCGTGACGTGGCTCGTGGACACATTAACACCTCTTGTCCGTGACGAGAACTGCGTGGCGTAGTGCTAGAGATATTCGTGAATGAGTTTTACAATAAAGTACGATTTTAACCTAACAGTCCCGACATCGCCACTCGTAGAGTGCCTCTTATTATTATTGTAATGGCGAGAGACGTTGAATAACATATATGACCTTATCAACGGTTTACATACTAACTCTATATTATATACGTTTAGTAGGTACCTCTAGCAAACTATGCAGTGTATTGTACAATCAATACGTTAACTTCATGGTATAAATGAGATGATTATTCTGCGTGTTAAATGGCACATACACTTTAATCACATCATATAACACAAGTTTATGGCCATAATTATATTATGTATAATATAAAAGCCAAAACATGTATGGTTTGAATGAAAGGAAAGTCCATTGATATGATGACTTCTATGAAATAAATAATAAAACAAAGCGTTCCATAAATCAGTCAGGGGACGGAGGCGAGTGCTCTCACTAAGACAGCGATCCATGTAATTAAAACGACAAACATAATATTTTGCGTACGTCGTGGACGGAGAGAATTCAAGTTTGTTTACAGACTAGCGTCATACAAGCATATCAGCCGCGGCCAGCGCTTGACACTAATATCTGCGCTGATTTTAGTACAGAAATGTCAAGTAGTTCTCGGCTGTAATCAGTTTCACTTGTTACTGGTACCAAAGTTTATAACATATGTAATCTTTACTCGAAATATCCAAGAATTTGACTTAAAATGATAGCAATAAATAGCGCTGACAGTTTCAGGTTACGTAAGATTTTGACAGAGCTTCAGTCGTTACTAATTGAAGACAACAAACTAATGAAGCAAGGCGTGGGAGCTGGACACATGAAAACATTTGCGAGTGTTTGTCGACAAAGTTAGTTGTTGACGTGGAAGGAAAGCCACGAAAGAAAGCCGATACTTATTGAAAGACGTTCGTAGGTTTTTTCCTGTCGACGGAAGGCCACCGAATATAAAAAGTTATTCAGAAACTGAGATTTGTAACGAAGATACCGAAAGTTGGATTTGTAGGTACCGTAGGTAGATACCGAGTTGGATTTGCTCCAAACCACGTTTAATGGTATTTCGCCTCTTATTAAACCAAATAAAATTTTAGTTCAGTTCAACTGCCAAAGCAATTTATGATTTTCTAAACTCACTATAATGATTCCAGATAATTATATCTAAGGTTCGCATTAGCGTGATATATAATCCATCCAACTTTTTTTAATCATGATTAGAATGATTTTAAACCTTATAAAGCTGTTATACAATTTCAAACATTACTGTTCGTTTAACATAATTAATCCAATAGTAGTAGTAGACAAACTAAGTCGTTAGTTTAGTCCAAGTTTTAACGCGGCCGCCGGCCGGACGCAGTCAAGAAGTTCTTCAGGAGTCCGGAGGAAAAACATTTATTCTATAAAACTAACTTTTTGTTTGTTTCTCTTGTTTAGTTCTGAGAACGGCGGCGGCGAACACTAGTTCTTAACAGTTCTGGAAGTACGACATTATAAAAGTAAATGAAGAAACCACGAGCAAGAAGCCAGTTCCGCCGCGTTAACCCGATCTTCATATTTATGGGATGCAAAATGAGTGACATAAGCGTATTAAACTTTAAAATACGAGCGTTCGGCGTGATAAAATTCTCTCGCTGATGAATATAAAAATTTTATAGTTTCAACTGAGGAAGTGGCTGCTACGTACCTACCGGTAATGTTCCGTCCTTTATTAACATTTAAATAACATTTGAGCTCAGTCGGCGAGTTAGAAACCATTTCGGTGTTTTAAGGAGGGTTTTGTGTACACGGGCCGCGGCGATACAGTGTATACCTAATCTTAATCAACGAACGAGGTTCGACTAGGTAACACAAATAGGGATTCACCTCTTATACTCCCAAACGCAAGAGGTATGTGGTCATAATTCGACTATGTTGTCAAATAGACAAAAATACAATTTGAGGGAATAATCATCATCATATATGACGGCGCGGCATTGATTGCTTCGCGACGGCACCGTCGTAGGGCTCTGACATTCTTATTAATATCGCATTACAGCTCAAACAGAAAAAAAAAAGTTTTACAAATAGAATGGATTACCAATATAAAAGTCGGTTTCAAAGCAGCCAGCTAAATATTATGAGTGTCATAGTGGTGGCGCGGCGGCAGATTGTCCGGAGTTGATTGTCGTCTGATGTCATGGCGTCATCGCCCGCGTCACGTCACGCTGCGTCGACTCGTCGAGTGTCACATGACGGCAGCGCACGCAGCGGAGAGCAAAACGTTTAACCTCAATACATACATCGAATACACCATCGACGTGGCGCGGCGTCACAATATTATTTTCATAAATTATGATACCTGTAAACTGTAAATACCCGACGTTTCTTTGTGTAATTTGTAACTACATCACCATTTTGCCCATAGTGCTAAATGTGGTAGAGTCGAACAATCGACTCGAAAGAAATAGTAACAACGTAAGATTTTTTAAAATGACGAATTATAAGGGAAGTAGAGTATAGCAATTTTATATTTTCTCTTAATCAATATAACATGGAACCCCATTCTAGCGATCAATACGAGTATATCATGGCATAATTAGGCACACAATATATATGCAGAACAGGACTGTGCGCCGATAGCTCGCACAATCTCGAAGCCCCTTGAGGCGTCTACGAGTACGCACTCTACAAACACTGAGCTGACGCGAAGCTAACATTAGTGATATAATTATTATAATAGCCTTTTAAAGACGTGTGCGGCTGCTGCATGCCGATCCCCGGCTGTTAGAGGATCACCGAGGTGTTCGTACTTCCAGCCGGCCGCGCGGCCTCGTGATCACACAGTTATAATAATTAATATCGGTCGGTCACAATCTCTAGACTAGTGACTGCCTGAAACAACTGCAACATCCGTCCGCCTCATAAATAAAACTGAAATCTGAAATCAATAAAAGTTTCTCCTCTAGAACCATTTTCAGTACTAGCGAGTGACCGCTAACGTTCTAAATAGCTTTCGGCGGTCGCTACGCTACTCGTAGAGCCTAGTATTTTACGGCGAAATCGTCACCGGGATTGCTTTGGTTCGCGGCGAGCTTTATTTACGTAGGGGCAAACGAGTCCAGCCAGAATGGGCGGTATAGGTGTTCCGCACGTAGTGGGCGACGCTGGCAGCGCGGGCGGTGTCGGTCGACAGGCCACTTGTTATTTATGAGATCGAGGCTCGGAGGCCGCTACCACATTTACAGCTTAGTTGCGTTTACCACCGTGTGCACTGTATTGCAAATCAGGACGATGATGTCGCAATAACGTAATAGATAACGAATGTTTCTAGACTTATACCGTGGCAGACGATTTTCATTGACGGACTACACATTCGATATTTGACACGTTTTGTGTTAGGTATGTTTTTTTTGTTATTTTGCCGATCTTTCGACACAGTGAAATGGATCGACTAGCCTGAGATCCTTGACATCGAATGTTTATTTTTCCCTTGTTCATTATACATTATTGTAATGTTTATATTAAATTGCATTAATACTCGCCTTGTATCGAGCCGCGCACGTGGTGCCGACGCCAGCCGCTGCAATGCTCCCGCTGCAACCAACAACATTATATCGCTTGACATTTTGTACTGAATATTATGTATATTGTTTAAACAGGTTAATGCTCGTATTACTTTGATGTTAATATGACTCGAAACACACGTTCATTTAAGCTTCACTAAATTACATTTATCTCGATAATTAATTTGTATTATCGGAGATTATTTTTCATGAAGGTATCATATTTTTACGTAAAAGATACCATATTCTATGAAAATAATAAAATACTCAACATAATAATATTTTCCATTTAATTAAGAACGCACCGCGCCTCCTCAACATTGATGTTAAACGTAAATAAGTTGGCTACAATAACGGATACGCGATCTGCGGGCTATAACGAAATCATTAAGAAATTGTTAGCGCGTCTTCGTAGTCGTACTTATCTTAACTATCACTCGGATTTCACAACGCGGCGCCGAGCGGAGGAGGCGAGCGCTTAATACACTTATATCCTCCCCCTCGCGGGGAACGGATTTTCCTTCTCTTTGTAAAGGGCTGCTCAGTTCCGTTTCACTCGAACATAAAAGCGTATATTACTGAAACGTTTCATCAGGATCTTCTCAACGAAGGCCGGAGTAATTTTACTTTGCAATTAAGCAGCTTCAGTCATACCAGTATAGTCACTACCTCTCAAATGAATCTCTCATCTCGATGCGATCTAAGAGGGCGTGTCGCTTGAATACTTGCTTAGCTATGCAGCTCACCGCCATCCTTGTACAAAGTACGCATAGAAACAGACGCGTTTTAGAGCTGGTATTAATCTGGTCTTCTAACTACGACGACGGCGGCTCGGTGCTGTCGGCGATTGACAAAAAAATAAACACCGATATCATTGTCACTATTTTTTGTACGAATATAAATACATGAGAACTAATACATATTGTTCTACGGCATTCTTATGTAGTGTTGGCATGTTACTTGTCTGTTCCTTTCATCTCGGTCGGTGTAATTAATAACACAGCCGGTGTTATAATAACATGGGTGTGTATTTGTTTGCCAAATTCAGTGAATATGAAAACTGTCCCACAACAAGCTTCGTGCAAAGATTTTTTTCGCGTCGAACGTTACCAGCTTGACCCCGCTACAGTTTACTATTAGTTTATAATTTAAAGTTTAGATGATATCGGTTTGATACTAGTATCAAGTGCGAACTAATTAATAGCAAATACGAGTTATGAGATCCGCTCTGAGTCGTATTAGCTGCCGGTATCACGCAGTCAACAACCCACAGCCAATTACATACATATTGGTCTTGGAGAGATGCTAACTGACAGAATTGATCAAATATTGAAGTGATTAACTGTCACTTACTGTGTCTTTTAACAAATTTCAGACAGTAACTTCGTATAAATACTCAACGCTCTTAATTTACACGTCCAGGTATCAAGCATGTTTGCTAATTCCGTAGGTAATTATTAAATATTATTAGGTGTGTTACATCGACACAAGCTATTTATTTTAAATCGCTAAACTTACATCAGACCAACATTATCGTGAATCAAAGCCGTGTAGAATAAGTTAGTGAGCACTAAGTTCTGAAGTGCAATGAATGCAAAGACGACAAAAAACGAGAAACTTTTACATTGCTTTAAGAACATGTCGTGTGTTAAAAGGGCTACAGACTTCGAGATCACAA
>LGAG01000237.1:40806-54035 GCA_001278395.1 Lerema accius
TAAGCTGAATCAATCGCAGAGCTGATCATTTTTCTGCATCTTTTCCTTAAAAAAAAATACTTTCTGCGATATAAAGACCCTCGCATGCAACTGGAGCTTTAACAGGTTTCTTGAACAATCCACAGGTAGTCACGTGTCGCTTAATTTTGTGACTTATCCTGTTCCCTAACAAAATTCGGTTGTTACAACATGCATGAATCGTGATATTGTCGACGTCCGCTCCGAAGTATCGACCACGCGACGACATCCGGCGCGGGGCGGCCACTGTCACATCAGCCGGTATCGACTCGTCGTATCAGCGCGGCCTCGCTCTCCGCTCGCCCAGCGGTTCCAAGTTCAATGTCACCTTCTATTTAACGAACGACACTTCGACGCGACTAAAAATAGCATCAAACGAAGTCGCTATTTTTGTCTCAAAATCCGTTGTCTATTTCGGTATAGCCAGTAATTTAAAACATTTCCCTTTAATTTATTGATGTAGGCATTTTTTAAATAAATTGTTGATATTGAAGAAGCCAGAGGATTTCCCGTCTGTGCATCATCTATCATCGTGCAGAGCGAGCGCATTCGGTTTCATACTCGTAGATCGAGCGCGGAAAGAAAATTTTACTTCTCGTAATAAATTTTACATCTGCTGGCATCCTGCGTCAGGCATGCAATTTCCTGTCGATTAGATTTATTGTTTAAATATCTTCTAATCGGTATTATAAAACAAATTACTTATCTAACGGTTATGATAAGTGCCGGGCGAGTACAGACAGCAGTGTAGCCGGTCCCGGAGACTACGCTGCGGCCAAACTATTTGAAACCAGCAAATCTTGCAGAATCAATACGTCAATCATGAGTCCCCGTATAGGTGTCAGTGTAGCTACTAAGAACATCATATGTATAAACAATGAAACGTGCTTGAGACACAAGGAGTCGATCAAAGTTTCCAGCAAACACATAGTTAATTAGATTGTCGAATGCGTCAAATATAACTCTTTACATGGCCAAACTTGCATGACAAACACGTGAAAATTTACAAACGGCTCAAATACAAGATCGTCTAGTAATGTAGCCCATTAGCCGTATTTGACGTCGTCGGATACAAAAACACTTGACTCCAGCGCACTCGCAATATTATGTGCCCATATGTTACGTCACTCTGATGCAGCACGAGGAAAACACATAAAACACATCCCTCCAAATAAAACCACAAAAAGTTCGGACGCGAATGTTTACGCAGAGTGTGAGTTCACTAATATTTTCATCGTGAATTATACGAGCTCTGCATACCCTTCCCCGTCTATGTCTCAAATGACGAATCACAAGATCTTCCAATTATTATTATTAGAACACATTATATTAGAACACTTCATCCATCATCATCCATCCATCAGCCTTTCGATGTCCACTGCTGGACGTAGACCTCCCCTAACTTGCGCCACTCCGAGCGGTCCTGAGCCTTCTGAATCCAGCGGATGCCCGCTGTTTTCTTCAGGTCATCAGAACACTTGCTATGTAAAAATAACATAACATTATGAATCAGTTCAATATATAAGAACCTAACTACATTTGACTTTAAATACTTCAATCGTGTATCTGTGTCATCGCTCATCGCGACACGACACGACACGCCTCGACACGACAAGATAAGAGAAAATTTGGGAACAAGAAAAAATATTACAATAATGCGATCTGGAACACATTTAATCATCGTTCCGATCGCAGCTGTCTTTCAAGAATTCAAAATAATGTTAACGCAGAACAGAATGCCTATCATTTTTGCGCTTATCGACGAACATAAATCAATGGGTGTGACGTGTCGTAGCGGCCGTCGTGTGCCGCCGTAACCCGAGATATTCTATGAACGGTCGTTACGTGGCGGCGTCAAACCTTCACGAGGAAATAAACAAGACGCGCTAACAATTTCGTGAAGGTAGTAAACTCATGCCGTCGTAACTAACGTCTCATTCACGTCGCAGAGTAAACGCGGGCCGCGAGTTACCTACGATAAACGAATCGTCGCAAGTTGCGCGTCATACGTTTTACTGCGCGTTCGTAAAATAGCGCCCGCTGTTAAAACATGTCGCAACGTAATAAATGTCTCCATTCAGATAGCCAAGTCTCAACTGCGGTAATGGTACTGAAAATTTTAAAGTAGGTACCAGCCAAAAAATATATTTTAAATAATATGAGGAAACGGAAAACGCAACAATGGGCTAATGTAGCTCTGGAATTTATTTTCTTGCTGAAAACGAATTGAGAACGAAACACATTTTACAAAAGATGCATTGTGTTTACTTAAAATTTTGCAGACAGGCGAGCGGCGGCGGCGGGCACTCTCCGCGAACACAATGACACCGTCAGAAACCAACCGACTACTGAAGTTACTTCAATCGACCGCAGCATTCTTAACTACAACTATATTCTAGAAAACAGACGTCGCTGACCGAGATACTGTAAATCTATGCATATATACTCAAAATAATGTTCTAACCGGGATTCGTTAAATTAACATACTGTTAGAAATATCAAGAAAAATACACGACAATAGAACACGAGCCACAACTTGATAATACGTATGTATGTCTTAGTAGTGTGTAGAGAAATCCATGTGTAGAACAATAATGTAATTTTTAGCAACGGTACAGTACCTAAGGTATAAACTATATCGAGTTCTATAAAATAATAAGGGATCGTGATGAACGATATAGATATTGGTCGGTGGCTCGGGCCGCGGCCGCGTGCTGGCACCGCAGCCGGCTCCCCGCAGCAGGTATCCTTTGTGTTTGCTCAATGGCCGCTCAATCAGTGTTCAATGGACTCATTGAACGGTGTTGACGTGCTCAGATTAATTACGACACTTCAAATTCAAAGCAGATGGCTAATGAAGGAGGCGTCGAGCCGCGAATGCCTATTCAAATTGGAACTTAATAAGCTTTAGGAATTTAAAATAGATCTGGAAGGGAATATAGTACGTACGTAATCAGTAAAATATCGCATACCGTTTGTTCGAAAGTAAAATCGCAATCGAGACGTGTGAGTGAGTTGACATTGCAATCATACGACATACGACTACAACAATCAACGATCAATCGTTCTAATAGTTATTTGACATGACAATAAATTTATGACACCCAGCGATATTATATACATGATTGCTGATAACACCACATAAAAACGAGACGAACCCAGTCACAATATATTAAGTTCATTATTGATTAGTAATTAATAGAACCAATAATAATACCATTCTCAGAATAATGTCGAAGCCTAATCAAACATAAGTTCGCAATTTGAGTCCCTGTACGACCTAGACGACAGGACGACTTAGATGATCCGAAGACACTTCAAGGAAAGGATGATAATATTCGCGATATTGGTTGACACTAATAATTTTGTTATACTGTGTTGATCTTGCTTACAATAACGTAACTAATTATAACACTTTACACGCGACCTATATCCACTATTGATTACTACGAACCAGAGCAATCAATCCATAAGCGATGTATTAACAATTTAATAGACGAATGTTTCCACTAAATTTTCAATAATTAATCGAACTTCTATTACAATGAAACTGTTCTATCATCGGTCATCGCACCGTGAAAAAATTATGAACACGGTCGATACGAAACAACTTCGAAATCCAGAAAATGATTTTGTCGTGAAGGAGAACGCTCCTCTAACTTTTTGTGTAGCATGATAGGTAATGAACCGTCCGCGAATCTTTTAAGCCTCCCGCCATTCCGCTATCTGTCGACCTTCTTTAAGCCGCTTCTTACTTGACATCCATTTAAAGTCAGTGGGCGTTTTTTGCTTATTCACTTAATATTGAACAAAATTAAAGAGAAAGAAAAAATGCGGTAAAATCTTTCAGATCGTACCAAATCCAAATTCTGAAAATATTGTTACTCATAGTGATACCTACCTCAGTCGCGGCGGGTGACACGAACTACATCTCTGTGCAGTTTCTTAAATTTATACAATATTAAATAATATCAGTGTACTGTCCTCGTTTGTATTAAGTATATCAATTTCCCCAACAATATAATGTAACTTCATAAATGTCTTCTGACAAGTATAGTTTTCCTTATTAAAGTTAAAATATTTACCTTCTATTGCGTTAAAAGTTCATTAAGCGATTTTTAGTTTAGTTGTAACTGAAATAACTCGTCGACAAGATATCCGATTGAAACTTTGTACAGTCCCGATTTGTTTGTGTTGCGAGTTCCTCTTTGAATACAATGTCAATCACTATCTGAATCTGAATTTGCGAAAAAGGCTACGAAAACTAACTTTAACAGCGACGAAAACGCAATATTTACTATCCCCGTAATGATACTTCCGAAACTAACTTTTATCTAATATTCGGCGAAGAAATACATTTGATATTTCCTGTAATAAAAGTATTGCAGATGTTCACTTCTGTTTACTCCGCGTGTTGACTCATTCCTTGTTTTTAATAATAAAACCCACGAATTAGTCATTTTTACACTGCATCATAACAAAAATAAACTCATTCATGAAAGTGGCAATTACAAAGTTCTCTTCTTAAAAAATAACTCCACCGAAGCAGTTAACTGGAATTAATGCCTTTATCTTATGTAACATTATAATCGTGAAACTCTGGGCCCACCGAAAGTTTTCACGCGTTGTAACTTAAATAATTTTCACTCTAGAACCATCGAAGCATACAGATAAGGTTAAAAAATGGGTATCACGGGTGACTTATGTGAAAAATACAGTTATCTTCACCGACAGCATAATGTACTCGTATGAAAAACGAATATCGTGATAAATGGAAGCATAACGTTTTTGTATAATTTAAGAATGACACAGAAACGTCGCGGCGCGGCTCCACTGATGACGGTCGCGGCTGGCGGCACGCGGCACGCGGCTCACAGCGCGCTAATACTTGATTTCAACGTCGACAAGGAAAATGAGCTCAGAGTACTCGGAGCTTTCTTTTCCAAAACGATCAATTAACAGAGGGTCGCCCAGACACATGAGCTTGATGAGGGTCTAATAGGACCATCCGTCTGTGGCAGCAGATACTACGCAGCATTAGCTGGAAGAGAATGAGTGAATTATTGATACAGTATTTTAAATGATAGCTGCTGCTTCTAATGAGACGCTCCTAACGATTTGACCGCTTTATGTATCGTGTTTCTTTCGGTAATGAAGGCCCGAATTATATCATCCACTGCTCCACATTACACGGCCAGGCCAAATGTTGAAACAGATCAGATTTACGCTGACGTCACTTTCAACATTTGTTTTCACAAACATTACAATTTTGAACCACGAGTTGGGATATTTCTGGCCGATATATCAGAGACCGAACTTAATTTATCAAACGCGGACACAGGACGTCGGATGTGAAGCGCCGCGCCGCGCGGTCGGCGGCCGGGGGCCAGTGATCCGGCCACTGCTCATGGTCACCAAATAACATAATTCAAAGTTAAATTATTGTCGCATCAATTCTCCTTATCGCACTTAATTACGCGAAACCAACCTCACAGCATTTATGAGGAAACGTAAGGTACTTTACTGTGTTCATGATAGCAACTGATGGTTCGATCCGCGATAGAGTTTACGATGTGATATTTTCAAGTGAGACTGTTACATACCTCTGTCTCTGAAGTACTGAAAACGTTTACCCTAGGTAGGTATATTTCAAGACGTATTCCTCAACTGGACTCTGGACGAATGGTTTTAAACTGAAACAAAGGCCGGGCGGGGTAAAGTTTGCAAGCACCGCGGCTGTCTTCGTCCAACTTACACCGTGCATAAATCCTGAACTAGGTACTTGTTTCGCCTACTTAGGGCCTCTTATGTAACTCCATATATTTTACAGTTAAACTTGTCCTCTGCAAGAAATGACATAATATATTTACATAATAAGAATAAAATGTCGCCAAAAAGAAAACAAAATTATATCTACTGCCTAAGTCAAAAGAGGAATCAATCGAATATGAAGAACCAAACCAAGAAAATAAACTTAATAACGAATCGAAAGAAAATTTACACCTTTCTACGTCATGTGACACGCTATGAAGTCGCCATTGAACGCCTGGTTGTGCAGGGTAAAGTGGACGGAGTCAGACCACGAGCACAGTGGCCGTTACGCTGAACCGACCTGATAACGCGATAAGCTCCTCAACGAGAGCCTCCGCTAAACGTCTGTTCAAGACAAATGGAGTCAACATGCTCGACCACGACTGCTCTGTTAACAGTATACATAAGAAGTTAAGCAATTCCATAAAGTACGTTATTGTCTTAACAATCCATGTACTCGTAGAGCAGAAAAATGTACAGTATTTATAACACTCTAAAGCAAGACAATTATCACATCAAAAAATAAAACTCGACTACGACTAAGACAACTGGTCATTGCGCTTATTTACTTTAATGGGTCCAATATAATAAGTATCAAGACAAAAATGTCATTATACGATGATACAGCCAATGATGATTGCGGCGGCGGCGCTGTTTATGTGTAATATTCAGTGTCAACGCGTGTCACGGACACAACAGCCGCCGCGGCAACTCGGCACACATACACGACTACTCTAGAGGAGCAAATACATTTTCTACTGACCCGCACAATCTGTATATCATAAGATGGTCTGCAACATACCGAATAAATTCATAAAATATTTATTCTTTATTATTACTTTAGAGCACAGGCAAGACTTCGTAAATGATTGGAATTCTTTTCGAAAGTTTCCCAATTAATAACAAAAACAAACAACGTCGCAGTCAACGCCGGAGAGCAACTTCTGAACTAAAAATGAAAACGGTCTTATCGAACGTAATAAATGTCTGAAATGCCGTTTTACTCGCGTTCATTACGATTCCAATTTCCGACCCGCATCAGGGCCCAAGGATCAGTGACACGGTATTATCGAAATCCCAATACATTGGCCAAAGATAACAGAGCCAACCAATATAAATAGCATCGTGGCTCACGGTGACGGCGACATACGAATACGAGTTTAATTACAATAACGACATTGCACGTGCAAACGATGCCATACCAGGACCTCCGTATAATGCTTCAGTCCCATGCCCTCGCTACAATATCCCCACTGGGACGTCGACCTGGTCAGGTCTTGCTTTCAATTTTAAACAAGAAGGATTGAAAAAAAAAACAAAACGGAACAAAAGTCCCTAATTTAGATTGATTCATAATACAGCTGGGCAAAGTAAATTGTGCCTTGTAATTTTCCGGATATGTGGGTGCTGCTTCCAGTTCACTGTGTATGAATGCGAAGGCTGTTGTAACTCATATATTCAAATTCTAACTTTAAGCGTACAATCGGTATCGGTAACAAAGTTAACATGCCAATGCCACCGTAATACTAAAACACCAACTCCCGTAGATGCCGCACAAAAGAAGTTTATGACGTGCGTGCCATCGTATGCGTGCCATCCATCACAATACTCCGCAGAGATGAAACAATCGACCTCTAAATATGATTCCCGTATGATATTACATCAAGATAAAGGTGATTTATAACGAACGGGGATAATGGAGAAAGTCAAAAAATACATATCGCTACAATGATGCGAACGGTTGTTATCGGTTTTGGTCTGGCGACGAAATATACCCAAGAGTACAGCTGCCTGCAATATTTTTCTTTATTGAGCTTACAAAAAAATACCTTCCTGAACACTAAATTAGATCTATGTCAGCAAATACCTAAACAGTTTCCGCGCTGTCAGAATCAGTCAAACAAATCAAAAGTAAAGGACTTCTTCAAATGTAATCATTTAAACTACTAATAAGCGAAACGTAAGGATCCGGTAGAAACGTCAAATTTCACGTGTCTTTATGAAAAGATCGAACCGTTTTGGAGTTGATTTCGCAAGTTTCCGTACGGGGAAACACTAACATCGCTAACGACACGTACAACATGAAATATTGTGCTGTGCCGATGAAAGCCTCCCGCCGGAGCTCGACGGTTGCTAGAATTGAACAATTGGACAAGATTAATGAATGCGGACAATTTTCAAATGTATTTATTGGGATTCCGTGTATGACAATTAAAACATATTTTGAATTACAAGTATGTAAAACATTTTTAATGTTAGGTTGTATATTTGCAAATTTAAATTAAATCATAATAAATGCCCTATTGTAGTTTACTGTCTAAGGTCACTCCTAAGTAGACTGTAGATTCTTTCATATGCAATGTTATAATACGTATAAATTGTTATCAATACCAATTTGTTTACAGGCCGCACCTGCAAGCGTTCTGCACCTTTCGTTACTCAATTTTGTATTATATCGCGAGCAAATCTGAACATGATAATAAAACTTAGGTGTAACATTCAGATCAGCGGTAACCCTCCATTAAACGACCAGAGCGGGCACTCCGCGGCACTCTAACTTTGCTTTTCAACATCGCCCACAACAGGAAACAAAACTCATCAACAATTTAACAACTATAACTTATTGACGTCCCTCAACAAATACAACTAACTCGTAAAATTAAAACCCTTTGTTATTTTAATTCAACCGTATTAATTTTGTGAGAATAATATACCGAAAATTGTTTGAATATTCGTTTTCTTAGCGATTGTATGTAACGTAGCGTGTAATTTGTTCCCATGCGTAGTGAAGGGTTCAATTTTACGGTGAAACTATACGTATCTCGGACAGTAATTCTAGATTTTACGTCCGTTCTCTCTGTTTAATGTCGAGTGGTGGACGCGGCCGGCCGGCGCGCGGCGGAGGGCGCCACGCCAGCCGCAGCCCGCTACGGTAACATGACTAATTTCTCGGAGCCACAATTCATTCATTATACTGTCTTAGCATTCATAGTGCTTTGTTTAGAAACTTCGTCGGTTTGAGTTATTACTTAAGTCCAAATTGAGGCTTTACAAGTAACAATTAAATATTTGTGTTTACGAGACACAATTTAAAGTCATGCTACATTATTTTTCATGAGATGTATGAGGTTTAATTTACGCTTGTCGGAGCATCCAATCTGACCTCCCCTGTTCGTAGCCTGCTTCGTAACGGAAGAAGTACTAACGTGCAAAATCTCCTGATAGGTGGATGGAGGGATTTACCACTGACAAATTAAATTCCAACAGTACGTTTAATATTAATATCTACATACGTTACAGTTATTAACTCGCCTTACCTAGCTCTACCTCTATCGAGAGCAACAAATGGCGCTTCTATTACTTAGCTTGTCTCGAGGGGAGCGTCATGTTCAGATGTCAGCGAAAATAGTAATGAAAAATATGTCTCCACGGGGAGACTAGACATCGTGGCAGTCGGGTACAGAAGATGTTAACTTCACTACATCTGTCAGTCCGCGTCGCTACACTCGCGGTATGTACGATAGCCGCGATCACGAGTTATATTGATGTAGCAATATTCAAAGGCAACGTATTTACTAGGGGATGATGACATGTAAACATTATAACGTACATTTTTACAGCCCTTTTTAATATTGTGAAACACGCGCTTGGTATTGATTTTGCATGAAAACAATAATAATAAATTTAAATAAGGAAACTGAAACTGCGCGTTCATGTAGTGAAAAGTTATATCGTATTTTATGTCTAATGAGATATTCTGCTTTCAGTTATATTGTAACAACAGTACAAAGCCCTCTAGTGGGTTCATTAGGCGACATTCGTATCATCACAAAGAAAGTACTCGTATTACTCGAACATCATTATGTTTCTGTTCAGTAAGTACTTCCAGTAACAGTTGCAGACGAAAACTTTCATTCTCCTCGTTAACATTGTTTAGTAAGATTGTCGAAGCCGTCACAACGAAGTATCCTTTTCTTTCTCTACCTCTCCTCGTCTCAGTGTCTGTATAGCAACAATAATATTACAGTACACACTGGCACAGCTCAGCGTGGCGGCGGCGGCGGCGGGGTTCTTTTATTTATGTTAATATGTCTGCTTTTTATGAGAAGCTTTACCTCGCGGCTAATGTACAGAAATGAAAAACACAATGTCTCGGATTTGTTGCTGTTCGTTGAATACTGATCCAGATTATTAACTTGTCTTTATACTCGCAACTCGTGTTAAGGAGAGCCTACATTTTATTTTGTTATTTTTACTTACATTGACAAACACGTCCTTGGAAACTTAAATAGAGTCATTGAAATACACGATTAGGTGGCAGGTATGATAAGGTGGCAGGACAATTTACACCGGGTCGAGGAGAATTTAAAACTGACTTTGTAAAGTAGTTCTGATGATTTAGAAAAAAACTCTGAGTGTGCTGATTATCTGTGACCAAATATATTTGCACCACTGAGCTACGGGGTTTATTAAAGGAAATAACCTCCCCTACAGCTGCAGCAGCACTTCGTTATCGTCGTCGGTCGACGATGCGCTGACAGCCGCTACACGAGATACTTCCACATAAATCCCCTATACTGCGCGTCATATTTTGCTCGATAAAATATAATATTTGATAAAACATAAAATACTTGCAAAATACTGATGAAAAACATGTTAGGTAGCTTCCTGAAAACTTCGTATAAATGATCCCCTTACCGCCTAAAAACTAAAGTTAGGTCATAACTCTCAGGTACAGGTAACGGCCTCGATCCGCTCTAGTCGGTATCTTATGATCACACAACCATTCACACCACATAGTCTCTGTTTTCATTTTAAACATTAAATTAACGCGTTAGTTAAGGGAGACTATATCTGAACGTGGTTTAATCGTCAGTCGAATACCAGCTAAACGCCCCTCCTAAACGAGACAGAGTAGATTATTATTGTGTAGATTACTAATATGTATAATAACAGTCGTCCCTATTGTTCGCAACTCCTCCGTAATGATTCTTCTCGCTGATATTAATCGTTGCTTTTAGAATACACGCGGGGAATACACAATGTTGCTCTGATTGATCATCCGGATATAAAAATAATACGGTGTTTAATTTTTTCTACATCGCTGGAGTCCGGAGCCCATCCCGCATGGTCAGAATTATATCATTGTCAGTATATTGATGTTGTTATTGGGATTGTTAAATTTATTTTAGCTTGAAATACTGATCTACTTATATACTCATATCTATTATTATTAGGGAAACTATGGTAATAGAGATTAGTTCAGATCTTTAATGTTGCAGTAGTCATGAAACATGAAGTCGAAAATATATCGTATTTTGAAGACGCATGTTTTAATTTCTCATTTCTCATTCGAATTGTATTCCAGTCACAAAAATAAATAGTTCACGAAAAATTACGTTGAATTAAATCTTCATCATTATGCAAAAGTAGAGGAGTAGGCCGAAACTATATTACTACCAGCTATAAATATTTCGAGAACACGAAAATAAAAACACCGTGTCCTACATTAATCTGTCGGCCGTTGTCAACCTCTCCCCCAAGATTCTGTAGTGGAACAATTTATAAACGGTTGTAGCAAATTGATTCATAAATAATAATAAGAGCGGCGGCGGCCGCCCGCGCCGCACAGCTGTTCCGCGACTCTCCCAACACCAAGTTTATTTCGGAGTCTTCTATAATTATCACTTGGAAAATCCGTCCTTACCTTGACCGATCATTTGTCTTCATCCATCCCATCGACCATGACATCTAATAAATATATAAAAAATATTTATTCTCAGCCCACTCAGTCAATTCAGATCCTTCTACGGAATAGGCCTAAGCTATTTCATTTGCGAATAATTGTGCTCCTTATTCGAGCATTTCTTCCGCCTCGTCCCATTCTTCGGATATTGTCGACTTGACCTTACAGCTCTTCTTTCCGTGTTTTTCCTGTTACGAATCTATTTCGTGACGTCATAAACAGGGGTGACGGTACTTAATACTTATAGATCGACATCAACTCGCCCAATCCGTGCAGCATCAGGTAATGACAATAGCCGGTTATTATTATATACATTTTTTCTTTTGTTTTTATTACTCCTGTTCCTCTATCCTACGACAAACCTGCGGACGGTATTTCCCATTTTCCCTCAAGGCCCGCAACGCATCTGTAGTTCCTCCCCTTGAAGGAATTTATCACGGGGCCATAAATGACTGTCACCATTAATTCACCAAGTGGCTCGCGAACCTCTTTCGAGTTTCTTTTATTAAAAGATTTAAGAGCAAAGAAACCTATACTACAGCAATGTAACAAAATATCATACAACTACCTAATTATTTCTCTTTGCACGTCGTATCAAAAGCTCTCACAGCAAGATAATCAGAGTGACTGTGAACGGAGTATCTTCACACAAAGCTAACAGAAATATAATATAGTGAAGTGGTAGCGAGCTGGGATGTCTCCTCCCGAGGCTTTTTTCACAATAAGACGTTTGTCATATCGTTTACGAGCGACGTCAAAAGCCACATCTGCGTTAATCATTCGACAAAATCGTGTGTACAGCAAGTCAGCAGCAATAGTGTTTTTGGTACTATACCTTATGACGCTTAAGCTTTGCTTAATCATGTTGGAAAATTCTTCAAACAAATCTAGTCTGCGCATCTATTTAATCTCTATTTCAATCTTTAATCACCTTCCTTAAGTAATGCAATTTTGAGCAAGTTGGATCTGTTTTAGTAAAACAGCCAGCTTATTTAATGGTATAAGACTTAAATGGAATAGTACTGGAGAGACGAAACATAACACACACACAATAATACATGTTGTGGGAATCTTTGCTAGTCGTTATTACGTTAGGTGCTCCAAAAGTCAGTCCTGTGTAACCCTCTCAAGTTATTGAAGGTAAGATTGTAGTAACCAAATTGTTATCTTTGTTTTATATCACATACCTAAATATTTAAGTATACAGTAGACCCCACTTTCCCTCGAGGTTTATAACTGTAAACTCTCCGAGTCATTCTCAGAAACTGTTTAAATTTCTTATTTGTAAGGCGTGCTGTGTTTGCCACCGTGTCTAGGGACGTCTGTCACCAATACTTTTCTGAGACGAGTAATTAATTGTATAAATAGCTCTACAATTCATGGGCCGAAACTTTATTATCAAACTAGACGACGCCCACGGCTTCGCACGCGGAAGAGTAGTTAAAAATTTATTGCATTTATCCCAAGGGAACCTATAATCAGGATTCAATCTATCTCATGTCATATTCCTGGATGCAAACTATCTGTGTGCCAAGTTTCAGCTTAATCCGTTTAACGGTTAGAGCGTGGAGGACTTTCAAACGTACACATATACAAACATTAATTTAGACCAAATTGGATTACCATAAAAATGTTTCTAGTGAGTTAATCTTAA
>LGAG01000237.1:65769-83328 GCA_001278395.1 Lerema accius
CAAAACTATTGTTGAAACTGGTGGTTTTATTACAGTTTTGGGTGTTCGCCCTTTTCTTCGTCTGTCGGGACACACGCATTTTCCTTTCATATTAGACTCGTGGCCCGCCGTTTCTTCGTTTCGGTAAACCTGTTACTTGTTATCCCACGGGAATAAAATGTTGGCTTCAAACATCCAGATTTATATCAGTGCTAACCAAATTAAATTTAAATCTATTTATTATTTAGAAAAATGTTTTGGTCTCCATATCGATAACAAAGCCTTTTCACAATAACATAATTTTTCTAAAAATAAGCAATGTACAGATTTAACACCGTTAGTTTTAAGTATTAATTAGTAAAGATTTACTAGACGTTCCAATTTTGTTTCTTCTTGATCTTGAAAAGTTAAATTGTTCACAAGTGGCAAGATTTCCTGAGCCCTTCCTGTTTGTGAGCAACTGTCCGCGAGCGATCGACCCCGGCTATTAACCTACATAGCCGTACAGCCATCCACAGACCATGTCGTCTTCATTGGCCGACCAGAAACTTTACAAACTCCACCAATCCACATTTGGTACGGAGCCATAAACACTCGTAGCAAATAGTTCACATTCATAATTAAAAACTAGTAACGAGCTAATTTCCTGAACCCTGCCTTAAAAATTATTTATTATAATTATAATTAAATATTGTAATCATTAGTGACGCTCGTACTAGTAACAATAAACCAGTTTCAAATATGACCACGGTCAAGAATCAGCTATAAAAATGCAAATTAGCTTCTAAAAATATCCAACGACTTTAATGATACCTACTAATCGTCGGCCTCCAAGAAAATCATTTATACTACGAAGTCATATGTCACCGAAACGTGCGAACACGTATCTATCAAATAAGCGGACATTGAACCATTTGAAAAGCCACTCGATCCACGAATCCAACAGATCCACTAATGTTTACGTCCCGCCGCCGCTTCACCGCAACTAACTCACATCACCGACACGTGCGTCGGTAAATCTAGGCAAGAGTCTGTTAAATCGATCATAATTAACTTTGAAACTAACTAACTTTTATCTATTTAGTAAAAGAAAGTATCTATCTAATGACTCTTGAAAATTAACAATCACGTACAGTAATCCGGGAGAACGTTTGAATCAACCGTGAATTCGTAATTTCTGCTAAACTGACATAATTGTCTAATTAATATCTCTCTAATATCTATTAATTTTTTTTAGCAATATATGCTCAAAAGTAGCTTTCTGGCGAAATTATACACAAATAATGAACTATTCTCTCTTTGTACATCTTTTCAGAGCCTTGACGTTTAGAATCTCTACAATGGGAGGGCTCGTCTCCGGACAATAGGCAACAAGTCTATTTATGCCATAAATATGTCAGTACTTGTTCTCAGAGCTCAATTATCAATTGTATGTACCCATACACCTATTTAAACATTCAATTTTCATTATCGAAAGTCAAATTAACAAACTTACAAAATGAGTATTATTTAGACACGAAGTATTATATTCAGTTCGTCGTCTGGAATAATAAAACTGAGGAAACTGCTATTTCATACCCATATTAAGGTAGGTTGTGAAAAAATATGCAATCCGCTATCTTGTAGAGGCGGCCATCTTGGATTTACAATGATACAGAATGTACCTACTACGAGTAAGTCCAATTGTCATCAAAAAAGTGTGTACCAAGTATCAGATCAATCTGTCAACAGGAAGGGAATAGATTTTCAATTACCAAATATGACCCACACAAATAAATAAACAAACAAATTCCTACACAATGAATAAACAAACGGGGCAAGCTAAATAAAACCGTTTAATAATATTATAATAATAAAATAAATAGTCTGTGAGTGACACGAGTAAATAAACTGAGCGGAGTGGTTTGCTACCTCTCAACATCGTTATTTAAACATGTCAAGTTGCTCTTTATTACGAGCTTATGTAAAAAATAGTACGTAATATAATATGTTAGGTAATACATAGGTAACAAGAGCTGTACTGTTACAACGAACAACACAATATAATAGTTCGCTACGACCGTCTAGCTGTCCGACTGTCCGTATAATGTCCGAAATGAAAGCCGGCAGCTGTCCAATATTTCTGCAGCGAGAGGTTTACATATTTTCCTTATCATGTACTACTCTGGTGTTCGCACTCAGTTCAGTAGCAGGAAAATGATCGTGACCGTTTTGTATGCGCTTTTATAATTTATATTCGCTTGAGCTATTTTTATTGTGAGGTAATTCTCGTACCGGCAGTAGTGACATTTTTCATTAGACAAAACAGAATCTAGTCCGCAGTTAATACTTGACCTTTAAAATGATCCTTTTTACAATATACACAGGTGATGAAATTCGGTATGCTATACAATACATATATCAATGTCTGGCGATGTTTGCAGTTCATCCCTATTACTTCCTCAAGTATACTGTATCATTATAAAACTACGGTAATAAACTCCCGACCCGGCACTTGAACCCGGAACCCGCGCAGGCAAGCGGTCAGGGTTAATGTATCAGTTAAAACACTGTAGAATGAGATGTGCAAAAGCAAATCCAGTTTGGTGCCGCTAATGTGCGCGTATATCAGTCGGCGGGCAGTCGGGCCGCGCCGCCCCGCCCCGCCTCGCCGCACTCGCACTCGCACTCGGAGGTACGATATTATAAATAGCAGTCACTCAACATTGTTACATGTTTTACAACATTGTGTAACCTATCACTATGGTTACAATAAGAGAGTATCTATTCGACTGATTTTCCTAGGGCTGCCACAATTTTGTTCTTCAAAAGAATTCGTAGAACATTATTTAATCTTTAACACGATATCAATGCCTATTTTCTACGTGTTTTACTGTTTAATGTTTTATTAATACAATTTGGGGAGGGGCAACCGTATGAAGGTCTGAGGAGAAACCATAAGTTTTGTAGAACAAATATATTTTTGTAAAATTTAGATAAATATCTTTGTTTTTAATACATAAAAACAAATAACCAGTTAGGAATATTTTTTTAAGACTATTTAAATTAACACATTTTGTCTTTATGTACCTCCCTTAACTACCACATTTGAAAATCAATGTAATAGAAAATTGTGGCTTCTCATCGAAATAAAGCTACTCTCAACAAATTTGCTTGATAAATGAAAAAAATTAGTAATAAATGAAAAAAATGTACTACGGATATCTGACAATAACTACTTCACAAAAGATGGGACCAAAATGACAGTGGCTTTATGTGGCATATATTTTGAATATTTTAATGTACTTTGAACAATATTTAAGAGAAAGATACTCGTAAGTTCAAAGGGATAACATTTCCTAAACCCATTGTATATGTAATCGAATAATATAATATGAGCGAAAAATAAAGTAACGTAGATGTTACCTGCGTTCACATAAAGTGTGAAGCTGAACACACGAGAGACGCGAGGCGTGACAGCCGAAGCCAGTCGAGTGGTTCGTCGCCTCTTCACTTCACTAATTGCATTTAAAATATTCTCCTGAACGCGTAGACCATATTCCACACTTCATTTGATAATTGTTCTCGTAGTTATAACGACAACAAAGAATTTATATTTATAATTTTCTAAAACGTCTGTTCTATTGCATACCTATAGGTTAATAGTTTAAAATCTCCATCGGCATCAATACACACCGAAGCATATTTAGTAAACTCTGGAGCTATCTGTGAGGAGCAGAGACACGAGACACACTATTTTAGAGGAGTAATAAGATAAATCCAAACACTGAACTTCGGTTATTTAAAATTTTAAACAATTCTGTTATTGAGTTTTTTGTATGTTTTCCGATCCGCTACAAAAGATATCGCGACCCGGCTGCGACATCGCCAGCCCTGGCGCCGCCGCCCGCGTCGCTCCGGTGACCTTCCATCGATGTGGATTGATTCAAATTTAACATTATTTATTTGACGATCGGTTGTCCCTCAATAAAACTTTTACAAGTAGCTACTTCCTCTCTTTTACGATAAACGCTTTATGTAACAGACCGATACAACTAAATATAAATCGTTCAAAGGCCTCTTTTATCCGTAATTTCCATTGAAATTGCCGATTACAATATTCATTCCAATGAAATGATTTCGGACTTATTTCTTGATTAAATCTTCTTTCTTAGCTTTTATTTGGAGAATACTCGATACTTCGGTAACGAGACAATTCTATAGACGTATAATACATAATTAGGTCCACCCTTTTTAACTACATTTATACTCTGTGCTGCGAGCCGAGAGCCGACTGCTGCCGGACCGGAGCGTTTATGAATTTACGACTTCCTAACGCCGTGTTTATCAATACCACATGTTCTATCAATATTATTACATAAAATATGACTGGATATCGACGATACCATTTAAAAATATCCTTTAACGATTACATAAGTTTGTATTCTATTACATCTACATTATGTGTGCTGAAAAAGTTTTAACAATAGGTAATAACACAATAGGTACAAATGAGTAATACAAGTACATAGATTAATTTATATTAACTTTTAATACCTATGTGAAATCTAAGAATGATGATTAATAAGTCATGTCTTTATTGTACCAGAGGGTGCTATATTTTATTTAATCTGACACCACATAGTCCGCAAGGCTAGGCTAGTGGACAACGAGGGGGTTCCAATGACGCCTCATTTGTCAAATTATGTTAAATAGTTTAGCAGTTCTCTGCGAACTGATGCTACATATAGGTCAAAGTTGTATCCCAAAGTATTGGGGTAAATAGTAAGAATAAGCTTTTCTTTCAACTTAAGGAGAGCAGAGTAGCTGGTACTCGGCTCTATAGTATTTACCGTAAAATACATATAAAAATCACAATCTGCGAACTTTTATTTAGATAAGTTATGATAAACATGTTTTAAGGGATTTCAAAGTTCTTTAGGCTAGTCCATTTAAAAAATATAAATTAAATAAAAAGACCACTAAATAATACATACGATTTATAGCTTTGTTTTAAAAACCATATCCATAAACGGAATATTTAATATAGCTATCGAAAAAAGTTCATAAGCACTCCATACAAAGTACATGCCGGTGACGTCATAATTTTAACGCTATTTGTATGGAGCTTTTTTGGAAAAGTCCAACTATGTGAATTACAGAATGCGATATCTTCAAAAGGTTTGATGTAAGCAGAGTGATTCCTTCACCAGAGTTACCATTCTTGTTAGGTCTTTTATTAAATAACGCCAACAAGAACTTGTCATCGTACCTATCGAAGCAGTGAAGGTCGCGGATGTCAGGCGAGCTGGCGAGCGCCGTCACTGTAATAAGCTTTAAAGTAAGTCGATTAACACCTCAAATGAGCAGCCGCACGGAGAGGACNNCCCGCGCCGCCTAAAAGTAAATTACTAAATTAACGATGGAGTTTCGTCGTTTCCTCGTTATCTTTTGCACGGTTCACAAATACGACGCTTAGATATATTGATCATTATTTATTACATTTATGAGACAAAATTACCGTAAAGTAAGCACCTACTTCATCAATAGTAATATTAATTCAAAGATGTTTGTATAAATGATAAGGCCCGCCTACATATTTATATGTTACCATTATAAATCCAAACACAGTTGAAAGACAAAGAGCCGCCACAGTGGGTATCATTTCAGTCGCTACGATACTGAGCGGCAGTTTGCAGAGTTTATACTGACCAGATTAGAGGGGCGTCTGTATGTATTTCGAGCTATTTCCACTCATTGTGCTCGCTTGGCTCGTATTTCATGATTTCCAGTAGATTTGTACATTAGAATATTTCGGGTTGGGATGTTTGAAATTATTGTAGTATTTCTTTTATGATCGAGCAAGACTATGTTGGGTCAGGACACACCACCGTCAGTGTAGCAGTAAGTCATTGAGCTCTCATTGTAATAATGGATAAAATGAAAAAACTTATAAAATTAAATATTGATGCTAAGTAAAAAAACACGGTAAAACTCCTTCGTTGTTATGTGTCGCCCGCGCCGCCGACGCCGCCGTCGCCGCTACGAAGATCAACTAATATAGTCGTTGGAATGAATGAGGCATTAATATATTGTTATAGCCGTTTTCGGGTTAAGTCAGGCTTTACGAGGCCATTACCACCCCTACAATATTATCTGAAATATTATTACTAGTTATCTGGAAACATCGGCGACGCTCCGCCAAATTAACCGTATAAATCTTAAAGAAATCCGTTCCCTAAAAATATTTAACCTTTTTAACTGACTTTTAAGTTTGAACAAAATGTTGCTGCAGGCACAATTCTAGTCGAATTCATTAACATTTTTTTATTTAATTAGTTAATGATTCGAAATACGATAACAATTAATTCCTGTCTGCGATAAAATTTGCAAAAGTATGCAGTGGAAAAAACCCCTGTTAAGATGACTCCTGAGCATCGGACTGCCTCAAATAAATATTTCTTGATTATTAAAATATGTCAAAAAAGCGAACGTCACGCAGATGAAGTAATCAGTAGGTGTCGTGCGGGAGTGTCATGACGCGCGTCAATCATGCCGCGTCATGTTATTATACGAGGACGAGTACGTGGAGAATACCCGTACTTATGGATATTACATTTTGTCGGTCAAAATGTTTGGTAAATTATCCTCATTAGACATGTTGATTTTGTCGCTGTACATATTACCGCGGGCCAGTTTGTCGGTTCGTATGTTTACACACCAGAGGAGCCGCTCTACGGTTTAAATTGGACCAGAAGTCAATTATGTCAAACAATAGAGTATCCCTGACTGGCAGATGTATATATAATAATGTAACCCAAACGCAAAAAAACCCGACTGCTACAAATCAAGTGTATGGTCTAAAAACATTACCCTCTTTTTGGACCAATCGGGCAAAAAGCTCCTCGGTACTGCGATTTATAAAAATCTTGCAGCTGGGAGTCACTGTCTGTGTCGTTAATTCTCCTTCAACATACATACGGTAGGTTCTTCAAGTAATAACTTTAGAAAAGAAAATTTTTAAACGAAATCCACGAAATAAGTGCCACCTCAACACGGTTCGTTCACAATTTCGTGCGGAGACGAATACTTTTATTCACGGACTCATCACGAAGTCATAAAATATTGCGGCTCAGTTGTTGGGACACGAACGCTACATGTGCTGTGGCCTTATTTCTGAAGTTATACATAATTTAACATGATAATGATAACACACAAATTGAAGACGACGCCGGCGCGGGCGGGCGGGCGGTGCGCGGGTAACTCTTGTTATTATTTTAGACGTTTCTCTCATTCATACGTGAAAACTTGCGCGCCTTTATAAAATTTGGAGGAAACATTTGAAACACCAGAACCAACAGTGTCAAGTCTCTGTAAATTGTTAGAAATGGAATAGGTAAGGACTTCTAAGAATATGAATCATCATATTCTATTTCGAGAAGACATCGCTCGACTCGGATCCGTAGTACCGAACGAACGAACCAACTCTATACTAATGCATGCTAATCGTGTGAGCATTGAGCAGTATACTATATAGTATCAAATAATTATAAAAAAAGAATTTTATTGAATAATCATTTCCCAAGTACAATTATATTATTTACAAGAATATCTCGTCGTATGGAGATCCTTTGAAGTCTCACTTTGAACTAAATACACGTACAATTATATAATTTAAACATGACTGGGGACATATCGAGGTAATTGTGCGCAATAAACTTAGGAGAATGTTACCTTATTTATAAATAATAGGTATAGTATTATTTACAGTAGTAATAAAATAAAATATTAATAACTAAGGTACACTACGAGTATTATAGTGGGAGCTGTTTGTGTTGTTTTTTAAGTACCTACACAAAAATAATTAAATTAGATATACCAAAAAAAATGGTTAATCAAATTTGATAAATCTCCAACTCGGGGAAAGCAAGAAACGAAAGATAAAAAACCTGTTAATAAATGGCGCCGAGAAAAGTCCTAATCATGTCGTTGAGATTATTTGGCGTAGCTATGTTTACGAAAATAAAGCTATTTGTACATATTATATTGAGGTAATTTGGTACTATAATGTATAGTTGTATAGTATATTGCTTTGTCCGTGGGTTCGGTATGTTGCCGGATAGCTCGACCAGGAGCGAAAACGGTAATGAATACGCCTGTTTCCGAACTGGCGTTTCCAAACTTCACCGCAACGGAGTCCATTTAATTAATACGTGTCCAACTTTGACAGCTCTTCTAAAATTTCTTAAGCTCTGATTTCTCAAGTTAACATCGCGAAGTAGACGCAGATACGTCATGTTACTACTGTAGACAGTACGCGTTTATGTTAATAATAACCTTTTTGCCAAGTGTGTCAAGCAAATATAGGTTTATTAATTTATTTTATCGTTGACATTTTTGGCACGGTTGGCAAAAAAAGTACAAGACATCACATGACAATGTGACCTGTAAAAGACTTCGTCCAGCCGTGGCTGCGACAAATCTGTTTCTAATTGTGTCGAAGCTAAGCAGCGATTTAAGCAAATTAACTTAGATAAGCAACGTTACTACTCCGATCTGTCTGCTGCGATTTTCATGCTGCAGTCCTTACACATAGGTACCTACACACAAAGAGGTACAATAAAAATATGTATTGTGTTTCCCGATCAATCGTCGGTAAACTTCGTATCGGTCCGCTGTACGTTCCCAGTTGTTTCAATAAATTAATTGAATGTATTCGAAATCATAGCCTTTGTCGCTATTAATGGACCAATAAAGGCAATAATTGGCTCCGTCCGCCTCGCAGCGCCAACTTTACGATCACGACGTAGTTGATAGTTCATGTCGTAGCGGGTGCGTGCCACGAGATGGAAAGGGAGACCTTTCTAAAACGTTGTCGAAGCCAAAAGTTGAATTACTCCGGTCAGAGGATAAGCCCGGAACTCAGTTTCAAGAGCATCTGGTTTCTTATTACCTCTTTTATCCACCCAAAGGAAATAATGTTGCTCGCCGACCGAACCCGGCCTCACCGTATTGAAAACACCATGATGGGTCATTATCATATTAGGTACTACGAGTGCATTAAATGCCTTAATAAATATACAAATTGTTGCAGATACCATATCTCATATAAAACCACCGAAAATAAAAATTATTAAAAGGGGGTTCCCGTACAACAAACGTAATTTTATTTTATAAATGATGGTATCGAGTCCGACTCTCACTTGGCCGGTTTTTTATTATACCACTTGACCGTCGACAGCAACCAGTTTATGGCAACATACGTAAGCCTCAATCGTTCACATAGATCGTAATCAGCGCCAGTAAGTAGTGACGGTTGTCACAGGCGGCGGCGGCGGTCGGATGACGTCAAAGGCCGCGTAATATTCGGCGCTGTTCACACGAATGCGATCACTCGACCGTTATTAACGTCACACCGAACTGCGTTATTTGTTCGCCGCAGATATCGGCTCCCGCTGTTCTCCCGCCTATATCACTTATCACGGGATGTTTTGTAGTGAATACGCAATTAACTTTGTTAATTGTTATAAAATAAAACTTATCTCATTAAAAACTTTAATGGGGCAGCAATAAGAGAAAGCCTCGATTAAAAAATCGAATACATAACCCATTTGTTTCAATAAAGGACAGAGTGGTTTTTACGAAATTAAGAATGTCAAAAAATTTCTTGTGAGTGAGTTGGCTAGAAAAATCTTACCAGACTGTGTTTAATTAAAGATGCAAAATTGTTATTTTGTCTTCTTAATTACACTTAACTGTTTGTTTAATTAACAAGTCTCGTATTAAATCAAATGCTATTTTATTTCGAATAATATGAATTGTCTGTAAAAAAACTGTCCTTGAATAAAGGTTATCAAACTTTAATTATACCGAGCCTTACAGAAAAATTTAATCTTAAACGCTCCCAAATTTTAATAGTTGTGTGGCAATGAGAACAAGTCGCCAGTGGTACAAGCGGTCGCAGCGCGTTACAGGTGAGTCGTGTGGAGACGCTCAGAGGACTCTACAGTAAGTAATTAACGGAATTCATCAGATTGAAAGATAAGGATTGCTATAATTTTGTATAATATAAAATTTTATGAAACATTAATTATATTTATATTAATGCTCGAACGGGCCACAATTTTCCGCGGCCAAGTTTTAAGTTGTAGCCATAATATTATTCTGTTTACCTTCGAGATATAGTTCGAGCTTTCGAGTTGTTGTTTTAGCGTAAATAATTATCTAATTCGAAAATTAATATTCTTCGCCAAGCTAATAAGTGTTGGCAAACTTGTAAAAGTAGGTGAACGGTGTTTGATTTGCGAAACGTATTCCCTTCTGTGTACAATTGGTTTACAATAATTTTGTTTTACAATGAACCCGTTTAATATGTACCCGCGAGTACTCACACTCACTATAAAATTAGTCAACAGTTCGTGTCCGTGTGACTTCGTCGTCTACTGCAATGACACTAGCAGTCTTTAATATAAAAACAAAAACTCAACTAAACATATTTGGGGAGAAGGGTTGTAATAAACAATATATGGCCAACGTCACACCCGAAATAAAGACGAATCCAATGGCAAAAAATCTGTTGAAATCTGTCACACCATTGGGCCGTGGAGAGCGCCGAAGAAGCGGTCATATCTACCTACATACGCTCGAAAAACATTAACCTCCTTCTAGTGCAGTCCGCAAGATTTCTCTGAGTGTTGTATACTTTTTCCACCCACTGCACTAGTGCAAGGGTGAGGACGTGAACGCCTGAGCGGCGGTGACGGCGATGGCGGCGGACTGTAAGACGAAGCGTGCTCGTGCAAGGAATAACAAATATTCAGTGAACTGCTCAGCGGCGGCGGGCGGCTAACACCGGGTCACCAGTTCACTGGCTACCACAAACAGAAATTCACTTCGACCTCTATACTTCTTAGACATCTTGTTTTCTGTTTGTCAACATAGATACTGGTACGTACCAACATTTGATGATTCTACGAATTAACTTCTGAGCATTACCACACATAAAAAGTAAGAAAAAGAACGCACAAGGTAAAAGTTAAATATAAAATAACTTTAGATTAGGTTAGGTCCAATCCCAGAATATGAGTTAAGCGGATAACGAAGCCACTTTAAGAAAAGTGTGACCGATGACACGGCGAGGCGAGGCGAGGCGTCGGCCGTAGCCACCAAATCAAGGGTTCTAACTGCGCTCAGATTAACTCAATTGAATGATCTTTGTCGCCAGTGCTCGACCAAAATGAACAGAATTTCTCTCAAGTCTCCTAAGCGTCCTCGCGAGAATTCCTTCTTAAAAATCCACTACAAACTTAATTATATACGCGAGTTCGCGACCTTCGAGACCGTTACCCGAGCGCTGCTCCCGATGGTGTTCAAACAACTTTTATAAAATACTTGCGATTTTCAGCACAAATATCTAAGGGTGTTATCGACAATTTTCTTCAATTAATTTAATTACAAAAGATACCTGTTGAGATCTATCACCGTATTTAATTATAATATTATATTATAATGCCATCAAAATTTGCAAAAGCTGAATCTTTGAACTCGCTTGTCACGAACAAGATTTTAGCTATTAAGCAATTCGTTTAGACCCCAACTGGCCTCAGTATCATAGAATTAATTTTCATATCGCTAGAAAATCTTAAAAATGTGTTCTCTTTGATGCCCGTAATGAGAGTCTGTCAACTTTAATAAAGACACGTACGTGAAAAATATTTCTAAGGATTTTTTGTATTAAATATTTGAGGGATAATAAAAAGCCCTTGAAGTCAAAGGAACGTTGTGACATCGAAGAGCCCGTTATTTATTCGGATGGTGTGGGGAGCTGGTCGTCAGCAGAGAGGGTCTGCCGCCCGCCTGTCTTCGTCTGTCTTTTCTATTAATAGGTTACTGGAGCTTCTCAATCAAAGCTGTACGTTTTCTTGGTAAGCCATACTTGATGTAAGATCTGAGACATGATGAGACCTGAGACATCCCTGAGTATGTCAACAAAATGTAGATGGGACACCGATGAGAAGAGATGACGACCACGCCGCAGTTTTACAATCAATGTTCGATTCGATCATGACACCTATACATATGGCGCAATGATCTAATATAAATAAATATAATTATTACAATTATTTCCCCCATGCCGGACACCATAGAATTTAATTAGCTAAATTCATTAAATATTTTACGATTTTATGAAATACATTTCCCGGAATACAGACCTGTATTTCTTAATTTATTCCAACTTCTTCGGCACCTACCTATCTTCAAAGGAACACCTGTTTCTATCGCTTATAATATAGCGTAGAGGATCTATTTATAGTAAAATTTAATTAAGTTTTGACTTTTCAGTCGAATGACTACTCGAAGCGGAGATATTACGACGGCGGGCGCGGCAGCGTTACGGAAATTCAATGCCACTTCAATATTAACATTTCAGATGTTAAGTTGACTTGAAAATAATCATCGTGTGATTACAATACATATAAACCATACCCTATTCTGTACTTTGTAAATACTCGTATTAACCAACGCTAGTTGCTAATTCAGTGATCGCGATCATCAATCTAGGCGGAATCAGGCAACGCGTTGATGCGGACGGAGAGCTCCCGTATTTGTTGCACACAAACAGATTGCTGATAGGCTACTGTATGTACACATGTTTGTTGTTATATTATACGCCTCTGCACTGTGGGACTATAACTATATTTTTATAGTGAGCTTGGGTTTAACAAAGTTTTTTATAACTCTACACAGGATTCCTTATATCGTGGACATTTACACTAAAGACACACACCTAAATAAAGCTAGAACAGAAAATTAAACAGGAGAATATCATTGGAATTTCTGCATGGGCGGGAATCAAACCATGGACCATAAGGATTGTTTAAAATAATTTCTTTATAGTGGGCGTGAAGGCAGCCGCTGTCGAGCGAGATACTCTAATACCAACGAATACCTCCTACAGATACCCAATTTTGTCTGGCTTCAATCAATTAGTCTATTACCATGACAGACAGACCTACAGATTTCCATTAAATGTAAATGGGCTTCAGCGTTTCCATTACGCTAGTCCGCGACACTGCCTCGCTATGGAGAGTTCAAGGTTCACGGAAGCCAAAAGTTGTGATGCTATTAATAAACTCCCGACATCATTTAAAATAAGCTATCATCCCGCTCCCACGATCTCCCACGCAACGTCGTCCTACGTCGGCCTTCGGATAGCAGGTCTGTCGTACTTCCACTGGAAAAATGCTCTTTGTCGTATAAAGTATGAAATATAGACATAATCGTTCATAGAGTTTCTCATTTCATTTTGACAATTTATTTTGAGTAGCAAACAAATCTCTCCGCTCTCATAAATAACATTTGAGCGGTGCGGCGCGAACTGTACAAACAACTGGCGAACTATTCTGTTGTCGCGAGCCACGAGCCGCCAGCCCGCCACCGCTGCGGGGATTTTATTTATAACTGACAAACAAAAATGGAATTGTGAAAATTCGGCTTGCATAGTTGAACTCGTTTGAAATTATCTCAATTTCATGCGCTTCCAATGCGAAGTTTTTCCTCTTTACATTTTAGATATTCGTAGCAACCGTCTCGCATAGTACATGATGAATAAAAAATAATTATTTTGTCAACGATAAGAATTCAGATCATATGGAAATATGTACATAACAGAATCCAAGTCTGTTGAATATTAAACATAAGTAACGCATATGACAATTTTCTATAAATATGGTGGAGGAAAGACAGTGAACTCCGCCGCTGTCTGTGACAAACGGAATACAAATCACGGTTTTATATTAGAAGGCAGCGCTGACTCGTTGTCTCCTCGCTGCAGGTAATACTCGCACTAAAGATTTAAATTGCTTTTTCACTTGAAAGAGTGATGCAATTAAACTTGTTCAGTTTCTCGAGACGGAACGCAATCTATCTCGATGCGACTCGAGAATAATATATCGGTTCTAAATTGTACCGGCAAATAGTTTTTACATCGGTTTTTAAAATCGTACCGAACGTAATCCATATTAGTTTGATTCTCTACTGAAACATTTTTGTTGACGTAATGAGAATAGCAAACGAGCTGGCAGTGCAATATTCTCTGACAAAGCTCGAGTACGACTATATGAAACAGTTTTATTTATTACGTTAATGTTTTTTATCACCTTTAAAGATAGCAGAAAGATGAAAATTGAAAATAAATTCCCCTTTAAAGTTTAATAAACCGTATCGCTCGCAGCTAGCTAGCACCACTACCGGGATTATTAATTTAATTTCACGTACTTTATATCTGATTGCACATTCTGCACGCGTTCACCTTTGAAGCACACATGATTGCGGATGCCGCCCCTGCGTTCCCAGTATATAACGTCCTCGCACCTCCCCGCTAACTGATGACACTAGTGTTACTTGAAACAATTGAAATGGACACAACTGAAATGTCTTCACGAACCTACCTAGTTACTAGCTTGCACATACCAGAAACAGCGCTGAGTTAATTGAGTACTTCTATTTAAATTCTTAAAAGCCACAAGGGACAACGGAGACTTCCACATTAAGCTAATGTTACCAAGAACTTATTTAAACTAAGAACTCCGAGTGTGAGACATCATTAAGACATTAGGAATACTTGGGCTCTCCATGGAGACGGCGCCGCCGCTTCAAAAGACGCGACACGAACCGAACGCAGTAGAAAGTTTATTCGGAAAGTTCGTTCTGTTCGAATATAATTTCCATTTTACGGTCGTCGCTTACGAAACAAAGAATTCTTCCTCAGTGGGAAGCGAGCGGAATATGCAGAGGAAAAACTTGTATTCAGTTAGCGGCTCGCTGCTAAAACCCGCTCGCAATTTTCTTCTGTTTCACAATGAAAAACAATAAAAACGGATTCCTCAATTTACTACACAGTTTGTAGCAGCAAAGTTAGCTAGAGAGCGAATAATAATGTACAAGAAAACGTGCTGTGTGTGTGCTTGCATACATACGAGCATAGGAGTGTATGAGTTTTTGTTTGGGATCCCTGCTTAGGGTCGGTCTGGCCTCCCCAAATTCACAGGAGTAAAAGCTACGCAAGACATCGGTGATTCTTGTGTTGAAATTAATAATCATAGTCGCTTAATAAACGCTTATCAATTATAAATCCATTGAGAACCGCGAACATACGGAACACGGTATATTGCTTTGTTTGATGAAACACAACTATGCTAAAAAAGTTTTCAGTTTTACTTCAAAAATGGATCGTTATTGCAAAATACCCACACCATGAAAATTTTCTTCCATTGAGGGCATATTTCTTTGGAAAGAAGCAGATCCGAGCGGCGACCCCCAGCCCCAAAACCCGTAATATTTCATAGAAATGATAAATTAGTGCAGGAGTAGTCGATTTCATTGAAAGCTATTACATTTTCTTGTCAGCGCCACTCGCCTGAAGATTAATCGTGAGGCGTCAAACGGAACTCCACTGCTGGATGAAATGACTGACTCGGCCGCCTGCGGGTCGCATCACTCAACGGACGAACATTACTTTATTATAATGTCGCATGCTGTAACTGTGTAGCGACTATCACCTGCAGTCGACACGTGTCGTGGTTTATGGCCACCGGTGGTTTGGTGGATATATTGTTGGATGCAATTAACCGTAAAATGTTCCACTACCTTTCAATTAAACGGAAGTTTCGAGTGGCTTCCAATAGACCGGATGTTATGTAAATGCAACGAAACATATGGAATAGATAGAAACAATGGATATAGAAACTTTATGCAAACGACTTACCGTTAGGCTAATTTCAAAGGTTAATAGTGTAGAGCCCGCGCGCTGGCGACACGCCAGGACTATTGCTGTACGACTGACACTCGACAGGAGGGACGTTATTAGAAATTGTCTGCGATTAGAATGGATGCAGAAGGCACTTACTCGTAATATGTTTTTATAAGTGTTTTATTTACAGATACGAGTATTACCCATTGTGACATTCCGTATTTACATCTAACGTATACTTTGTACCACACCCCGTGTTCGTAGACTCGGTAATCTAAAATATAACATGTCAGAATATCGAATTCTGTTACGGAATACCTTATTAATTAATATGTGGTTATTGAGTTCAGTTGATTGACACGATGTATAATTGATTGAAATTAAATGGTTATTATGACACGTACATAAATGTGCTACAGGCTGATCAATGTTATTATAGAATTATCATTGAGCCTAATTTATTACTAACTAGCTACGATTACGTATTCATGACAATTTACCCTTAGCCATTATGAATTATTAATTATTATGTTTGAACCGTTTATTCTACATCGACGCTTTAATATATTATGTATGCGGGGATTAAGGACCTCCAGCCAACCATTACTAGGAAAGCAATTCTATTGGCGGTCAGAACTAAACTTTGATAGTTTGTCTTCACCATATAAAAAAGATAATGTTCTGGAAGCGAGTTGTAATCACCTAAAAGTACCTACGTCTCTTATAGAGACCCATTCGCACAATGGGATATCGCAGGAAGAATATGAAACGTTATTGTGATTAAAGTTACAAAGTCGTCAATAAGAAGAACATCAAATTTATTAACCACTAAAATTACTTTTAGACACAATAAGTAGGAGGCAGATTTGCTTATCCACTAAAATTATGATTTGGAAACAAGTGTCCGCCGGCGCTCGGGAATAATTTAATTCATTGAATAAACAAGAACCTCGCCCCGTCCTCTGGGATTCCTGTAACGAATTCCAGCATTTATTTCTCATAAATAAAATAGAAAGAAGTCTTTATTAGATTATCTTCATCGACCGCAATAAATATAATAACGCGAAATTCGGGAACGACATTCCATCGACCGCTCTCCTGCGACGCTCTTTATTGAGCTACAGTATAAGACGGCGAAGTATTTGGTTGCTACCTTATCATTATCATCCTCTCCTTTCGGCCACGGTAATTAAGGAAAGATAGATAGATCCACCGGAAATGACATCATTCCCGCTCGTTCCCTCCACTCGGAAACTCACTTTTCCAACCGGAAAATACTGAATTGCGCTGTTGTCGACAATACCGTTGTTCTGGAGACATGAACCAAATATCTGATAAACAGAGCATTATAACGGGAAGGTCGCACGATTGCAGCCTGAGATTTAACACATTATATGTTTTGTCAAGTCCTAACATTGTATGTTTATATGAATAATACCTATGTATTAAAGTAGTAAAACAATTAAAACCGAAAACCCCATTTTCCTGTCAGGTTCCTGTCAGGAATCGAAACGAACTTGAACAAATTAAGAGGCAAATGGATTCGTCGTTACTGGTATTATATAAATATGATTGCATATTTTATGAAAGCATAAATTCATCGGAAAATGACCATGCCTTGCCACCACTGAAGCAGCGCCAACAAACATACTCTGAGCCACAAGGTATAAGGACTCGTACATAAAACCAGCTGTATATCATTCGTTTAATCTAAGATCAGGGCAATCTAGTCGAAGAGGGACTCCGAGGGCTCTTATCTGACGCCGAGTACGAATCGTAATTGCTATTAAACACGAGCCGGCGCTCAACAATGTAGGTTAGCGTTTATTAGCCGCGTCGTTTCTCGGTCG
>LGAG01000237.1:83487-94465 GCA_001278395.1 Lerema accius
AACCTGGCGTTAAAATTGCTTTCAACCTTTCACGAGATACGGTTAAAAACCGTTTCAATGTTAGTCCTTTAATTACAATTTAGAGCGAGAACATTTAAGAAATAATTAAATGTTTTTGGATTGATAATAATTAATTGTTAATTCGACTGTTTATTCGAATAAAAAAATGCAATAAGATGATTTAGTCGAGCTTTTTTGACCCAAAGGGGTGACATTAATTTGTCTATCATTATAATTGGTCCTTAGCGACTACCTACCCACTTATGTTTTATAAGCCCGAGATGCACCCAGTGAAAACTTTTTTCGTGAGATGATGATATGGTGATCAATAACCGTATCGATGTAACAATCGAGCGGCGAGCGGCGAGCGGCAGACGTTGAATTGTAGCTGTCGTATTTTATTGACAGTGACGCAGATGAATTGCTTCTCTACAGTACCGATGACGTCCAGCTACAGTACACCAAGTATTGAAACATAATAAAATAATCCCTCTATTCGAAACTAAGCTTTATATTCGATATGAGCATAATTTGAGCGCACACTGTTCATATCATCTGCTTGCTGTAATTTTTGCCTGACAGCGTTATAAGAAGAATAATGTTTTTCACAAGTGTATGCATTATCTATAGTGTCTCTTTTAAATATTTCTGTACGATGTCCAATCAGTGTCAATACTTGGTATAATTATGGAATCAATTGTGCTAGAGGATTAAATTGCATACCAAACGTTCGGAAATGATTTAATCAAACGGAGTACCATAAATAAATCATAATCATTGGCCTATAATTTCGACCAGTCACGGCTTTGAATATAGTCGCAAAAAACATACCAGTTTTAATTAGAGGGCCGGCCGGCTGAGTAGTACAGATGGACAGTTAAATACGACAGTAATTAATCGTTCCCGTTAACTTATTTGCACCTGGAACCTGTTTAAATTGTTAGAGCAATATAGTACGCAAACTAATACAATTGTGTATCCTAAAAAAATGTTTTGTTCGTCTGTAGGGAATGGCACTAGCTAGTCTAGCTACATGAATAAATAAGTAACATAGAGTACATTTTTTATACATTACTAATTATCGGATAAATTAGCCTACTCGCTCGAGATTGCAATACAACGAATGATATTCGAGTATATTTTATTATTTTTACTGTGGGAGCAACTTACCATGGTTCGAATATTAATTTTTTGGACTAAGCGACCAAACGAGTATACTCGTAGTATATCAGAGGAGTTACGAGTATAATGACAAATTTAAATTCATTAAAGATAATTTTTTGCAACATTAATATCCTTGGCAAAGGTGTGGGACTCTTCTTAATTAATTCCGAGCTTGTAAACATATTGTAATGAACGTTGTGACGTCTAGCCTGTACTATATAGGCGCTATAATTATTGTCTTTTGTCTTTTCCAGCGTTTGGGTTAGTGGTAGCCCAGTGCCTTATTAGGCAGCCGTTACCTCGTGTTCGCTATCATAACACGCTATGCTAATGTTAACGAAATACGGCTTAGAACAATCGTCTGCTTCGTAGTACGAACTACAACAATATTCCAGGTGTAGCAGTACAGCGATAGTAACAGAATATAATCAGTTTTCCGACTGAATCTTAAAGCAAAATAAGCAAAGTGCAGGACACACTCAGTACTAATTATATGTACGGGCGGCGAACACAAAGTTTCCTTGTAGAAATTAGAGAAGTTGTCAGAGTGCAACAAGTGTCATACTGTCATCTCTACGCAACGCTCGCCCGATACCGACGCGACCCTAACACCTAATTTGCAATAGAAAGTATCGTTATTTTGTTCGCCGTAACCTGGCAGTTTTACATTTATTTTCAGGAAACACTTAAAGCCGTTCTCTACTGAATTATTCAACGCCCTGCGAAAACGCTGCCATCTCGCGGCTGAAGCCTGCGGTCCGACGACGATCGGAAATTGGAATGATTGATGGAATCGACTGGAATATATGATTGGAAAAACGTTTTAATAGTAGTTTTAATAAACGAGAAAATGTATTTATTAAAGCTGTAAAAGTTCTTGCACAAAATGTAGTGTATAAAATGTGTCACAGAATGACTATTCCAAGTGTTAGTGTAGCGCCGAGAGCGGTGCAATAATTCGGGCCATGCATCAGGCGCGCCACGTGTGCCGAATGGGTAATTTGCGGGTCATCCGAGAGGACGCGCGGCACGGATAAACAACTCCATGTTATACAACAATTTAAAGTTTGTAAGAAAATCAAACAACGTTACCAACATTACTGAACCATTCTGTTTTACTTTTTATAAAATACGGCAACACAATCTCTATCAAATTTTAGGAGAAACGATTGAATGTGGGGCCGCGATAGAGCACGCGCTCTCGCCGTCTCGGATAGCGCCACACCGAACGAGCTTCGGGTATACGAGTATATCGTAATAAAATAAAGCCGCTCTCTCCGGTCGCATATTCTGTTGTTTTACGAGTATGACACTGCGCCGCACTGACTCCAGCTCATCGGCCCCGCGCGGAGTACAGCTCCCGCCTCACGACTCGACAGACAGATTCGTTTCTTCACTCGATAATTTACGATTGACCTAAACCATCAATTCGAATCAACTCTGAATGTATTTTTTACTCGAACAGTAGTGTGTATCTACTGTGTAATAAGTTTCTCTTGCGACAGAACGTGACACGGGTAAGCTCATAGTGTACGCGACTACGCCGCGAGCGAAACGGTTACGACCAATCTGTGTAATCGAATTCTTACTGTGGAATCATAATAATAGCAATTAATTTCTTCAAAATAACTTTTTACTTGCGGTCACTATACTGTTTACACGGTTGGTAGATAACATACGAAAATAATGGACCGGTTTTATACCACAAACAAAAACACGGAAATTCCTCGGTTTATCGATCGCAGTCCCGGCATTTTTTATAACTTGTCTCGGCATGTTTTATCTCAAAACGAATTCCATTCCACCAAGCGCGATTTCATAACATCGATAATTTTGTTTGAATACCAGCAAACGATATTTCTGACTTCCACGTCGGCAAATTCCTCCAATCTCAGAAAAAATATGCGGCATAAATTATAATAAGATGCCAAAAGGTTAGTCCCTGCATTTAATAAGGGTCATTCAAAATAAACTGTGCTAGCGCTACCGCGGTGAACTTAGACCACTGTAATTTGTAACCCGCAGAAGATTGTGACCGCGACCGCCGAACAGAACATCCGGAGTTCCATTCCCGGTTAAAAGAGTGTTTAGTATCAAATTTTAATGCTTAGTACGAGTACTGTCGGTGACACGGTACGTCTGACTGATGGGAGCTACGAGGGCGTTTTCAACCTATATAAAAATCAAGGTTATCTATAGATTGGTTTTTATAGTCCATTCTGTTACAATCCCCGTGGCGCTTCCCACTCCTCGATGTAATAATCTTTACATATAAAATCCCGAAGTTGTAACACGGCGGCCCCGAGACTCCCCCGCGGCCGATCGCGACCCTTCGCCAAATGTTCAACAATTTTATCGTATTTCATCGATCTAAATTAATATAATAAAACTCCGTCCTCGTTGACTGATTCATAAACCCAAAGTCTATACAGTTAAGTTAAGACGGAAAGGATAACAGACTAATTTAAGTTTTCTTCTTATCTTGATGTAATAACAACCTGGGTGTATTAATTAAAAACATTTCTTAACTGTCTCAAAAAATCACTAAAATTGTAAAAGTAGAAGAAGAAAAGAAGGGTCTCAACTTACATAGAAATTATTCAAACCCCAAAAATCTGTGGTTGAAGCTAGATTTTAGAACCTAGAAAAGACTTGATAGCTATATGAATCAATACGAGTGAGATAAATCGTAGTTAACTAGCCAAACGCAGACTGACAACCTCCACAAATCACTGAAAATATGACAAAAGTGCTTCGGAAAATAATAATGTACAAGTAGAATGACCAGAATGAAATTCTGTATCGTCGGATAATGCGATAACAGACTTCACGCGGACTTAGATGTTACCCGTCACCAATATCCAGCGTTAGAGAGAGAGCGGGCGACCGTTACGATAAGATTATCCATAAAATCCCATTGTCAGCGGCTTTCCGCCTCGACAATATGTAGTAGCGTCTTACAAGGTCACGGGTTCACGCACGGGCTCATTCGTTCGCCTAATACTTTAAAGGTATTCGGTCTGTTGGTATCTCTCAGGAAAATCACTAAGATCAAAGATCATAAGTACCTAATTGGACTATCAGTTACCCAGGTCGGCGGTCCCGGTCGTCACACTCAGTGGTAGGATCCCGTCGGCGCACCGGGATCCTAATTGGTTAACGACATTTCACACAACGAACTTCAACGATCACTTGGCCGGAAAATGTTATTCGTTGAAAATGTAATGTACGGAAAAAAGCAATTTCTTCTTACTCTGGATTAAGAAAAGATACGCTTTAAAACTTCTTTTTGTGACAAAATGTAAATGTTATTAGCACGTTTCACCCACAAACCGTGGTGTAGTAAAAGCGACTTTTACTTAATGATGGTACTGTTCATTAATCATTCCGAGTAGTCGCCCCCGGCCGGGGCCCACTGCGAGCTGGTAGCTGTCGGACGGCACGAGACAAAGCTAGTTTGAAAATAAGTTAATCAAGATTTCTTCTTGGAAATTGGTTTTGTTAAGCAAAAACTATTACACTTACATAATGGTCTCTCAACATGTGTTACGAATTGTTCACCGAGTTATTAGTTTAAGTCATAAAGTGAAAGTATTTGTAGTTAACAGTTACATGAAAGTTATGGAAACATTTGATCGTGGTGGTAATCGCGGGCGGTGGTACGACCGGCGCTCGTGTGGCTCTCGCCCGGCGGCTGAGCGGCCGGCGCCGGGACACGTGTCGCCGACACAATGGGCGCTGCCACCTGGGAATTATTTTCATCCAGCCAGGGCTCAGTAATTACAAAGATACGTTCCATTAATATCTATTCGAGGTGACACCGGCCTCCGCCGATCCTTTAACGACCTTTACGATCCTATAATTGCTTTATCGCTGGTAATTACTTTCGTTCGTGTCAGATAAGATTGTAAACTGACTCGTTTCAATTAACTTTAATGCTGAAAAACTATGTAGTCACCCTATTAATGTAGGCATTCGTCAAACTACAATTTATAACAAAGACGATTATATTGACTCGTAACTCATAATAAGCATCGTCCGCGTCGTTGCTATAGAACTTGCGCTCAAAACAATGTACGCATCACTTTTGGAATGCACCCTTTCTTGTAAAATATAATATTATACGACGTTGCACAAATACTGCGAAAAAGCGATTACGACTTTCAGATATAATCTTAATACTTACTTGTATCGATAATCCCACGCAAAGGAAGAAAAGAAGGTAAGTAATTCGTAATTATAATGTTGCATTACTAATATCATTTCTAAGTAAGGGTCGGTTCTTCGATCCATAGTTAAGACGACCAATGATCGAGAATATTGACTAATGGTTTAATTAGCTGCAACTAGTCTTACATGAATTTTGATCTCTCAAGGTTTGGGCTGTACGCAAACTATTAACACGAGCCGCACCACCCTCGCACCCCGCGGCGCCGGCGGCAGCGGCGGCGGCTGCGACCCAATCGTTTGAAGTTACATTAACGATTCTCCTTATATCACAAGTTTGCTGATCCGAGCCGACCTCCCCAATTAATTATTCAAGTGTGTTTGTATGATAAACATAAATATGATACAGGTTGTGCCGATTCATCGATTAGTCGACTTCACTTAACATACACCGATCCCCGCATGGCGACGAAAATATATTTTATTATTTTAACTGTTGCATACTTCATCCTGCAACTACTCTTTGAAGTCCGGTAGTATTCACAATGGCTCGAGGATTATCCGATGGAAAAAAGTGTCGTTTTCACTTTATACGCCGTCGCACCCTCGGTCAAATGATACGAGTATGTACGAGTATGTTCGGTTATTCCCATATTATTTGTTCCTTTCTTAAATGGTTATTATATTTGTCTAACATTAACTGAAATTATCGACTTTGTGCATTAGGGAGTTTTCAATTATTATGTACACAATTTTTAAAGATTTTTGACTCCCTCCCCATAAATTCTGCCATTAAGCCGAGTTAAGTTGTTCGAGCCCCCCCTTCCCACCTATGTAACGCTTCATAACATTTTACAGGATAAAATTGCGTTACATAATTCTTGAACGGCTTTTTAATAAAATATGTTAGAACTAACATATCATAAATAATAAAAATTAACAATATTATTCGGAATTTTAAACAATAGATCAGCTGCTGGAGAGAAGACGATAGCCAAGCTGATTAAACATTTCAACGTCATACACGTACAACCTTGGGCTGAAGGTTATACCAGTAAACGCAACGAGCGATACCAGAACACCCTGGCCTTGTTCAGCAGAGCATTGTCAGGAGGTCGGCTTGCACTCAGATTGGAAGGAACCCCATACACTTGCCGGTACTAGCTAGCTACTGGCAACCACACCACTCGCCGACCGCAATCTACACCGCGGTGCTACTTAATCGACAATAGCTCTGGTTCCAGTTCCGAGTGATAATCATCATTGTAATAATTACGTCAAACCACAATAACCGCTGTCATCTGTGGATAAATAACAAAGACGACCTTTCCTCCCCTCCCCGTCCCCGCCCCGCCGGCGAATTAATCTCAGCAATTCTATTCCCTTCCTCGAAACATTTGCCGCGACGCATACATTCCCATAACATACCGCGTTCTCAGAGAGCCGCGTTCATTCGGCAGAGACCGGTCCTATTTAGGTACTGAGCGTATTTATGAAACACCGAGAAACTTAACCTACGACAGGCACAAATAATATGTACCTACTATAGCTTCCTCAATTTTTGTTTCAATTGAAATAAATACATTTATTTACCTTTGCAAAATTAATGTAAATGCCAAACCTTTCATCTCTGCTTTCGATTTAGTATTATAATTGTTTCTTTGAACGGCCGCTTTCCCCGCAGGTAATGTGGCGACCGCTTGTGAAGTCACATAATTGAATTTGACTCGGTTCGCCGGACTTCAATAGTAGTCATGTAACTGGTACAATAAAATCGATCATAGACAAATGGAAGTAAACCACGAAATAGCAAAACGTTGATGGATGCGTGGTCGTTATATTAACAGCAGCAGGCGCGCGCCACCTCCGGTGTCGCACGTGAAAATCAAAATAAACTCTGTTATCGACGTTCACTCTGATATTAAGGTTCCACCTGGATTAATATTATATCTTCCTTGCGGGATACTAGTAGCGAAATATACTCATTGTCACATTAAAAACACGCGCCGTTAACATCAAGACTAAAGCAGAACGGACTCACATCACGACCTGAATATTATCGTAACCTGAGAATAATTAATTTCACAGAGCAGTTTACGTTCCTTTACTTACTGCACACTCTGTGGCTAACTAAATTATTAGATTCTCCCTAAAGGATGGATGTATATAGGTCGAAACGAGTCGTAATAATTCAGTGTTTAAAGTAACAAAGCCAAGTAGAGTTTTAATGCCGTAATCGTATTCAAACGTCTATCGTCGTCGTTGACGCGCCTTCATCCTCGGCTGTGATTAATTGAAGTCTAGATTTCCGTGATTTTATACTTGTGATTGTTCACGGTGTTCTTGGAATATTAGTTCTAGAACACCAGAAAATGTCCAAGATCGTAAACATTCATTGTTTACAATGACTACAATTAAAACTTTACGGGTCTTCGCGCGACTTCTACTCGCACAACTTTGTTGCAAGATAATTTGGGTACAAAAATAAATAATAATCAAGCTTTTTAGCTTAACTCGACTGGTGTGTAATGTTTAAAGAGCGTGTCACTACGTTTACGCTATTCTTTACATGAAAAAAAATATTGTACTTGTAAATAATAATCAAAATTCGGTGTTAACTAAAAACAATTATTCCTATAAAAAGTTTTTTGTTTGCGAAAGCTAAAGGCTGTAATCAAGATGTATTTTTTTGTATAACTTGGAACTGAATCCAGGACACTTGAACTGCAATCCAGCATAGGATATGCGGCGACCTTACACAATACGTGGTGATTCCCGGCGGCAGCGGGGGGAGAGGTGTCCCGCTCGTAAAAATCTCCCATTTTTCTCGTGGCGCAGTCGACCGAGAACATGTTTTCCATCAATTTTACTCCGAAAGTAGGCGGTAATATTTAACCCGAAATGCGAAATGTAAATTCGGTTTAAAACCCTCAGGGTGGATCTAAGTTGGAATATAAATGTCGTATATGTTACTAGGCATTATATTACTTTCATTGCGTAAGTTTTATTTCTAAAATATTACGCGTGAACAAATAATGTCAAATTAGAAATAATATTATTGATTTCAGTCTCGGATTCGTAATAGTGATAGCGAGTCAACGGCCTTACATCCTACTAATATTATAAATGTGAAAGTTTGTAATGATGTTTGGATGTTTGGATGTTTGGATGTTTGGATGTTTGGATATTTGGATGTTTGGATGTTTGTCCCTCCTTCACGGTCTAACCGCTGGACGGATTAAGCTGAAACTTGGTACACAGATAGGTTGCATCCAGGAATAGGACATAGGATACATTTTATCCCGATTATAGGTTCCCTTGGGGTAAAATCAATATTTTGTTTACCGACTTTTCCGCGGGCGGAGCCGCGGGCATCGTCTAGTTATAAATAGTTCGCGCGCTGTCCGCCGCGCGCCGGCCACTGATTACTGTTATTGGCGGCTCCATATTGTATGTCTAATTGTAGGTTGTCGTCGAAGCGTGCTGTAATTTACCCGCAGCCGCCGCCGCTCGCCGCCGCCCGCCTCGCTACAACTAAATTAAATTGAACTAATAATTTATTGGCAGATATCAGATCACAAGGCCTATACGGAATAATTAGGTAGAGATAACCGAGCGATATCGTCTGTCTCTCATATGAAAACACAATGATGTTCGGATCCTATCTACATGACTTTTATTTTTTAAATAATGTGCCTATTTTTAATTATTTTCACTAACCTTGCTGTCTGAAGACATTAATGAAATATGTTAATTAAGAGTTTCCGGGATGGTGTAGGATCATTAAGATCTGCCCCCACAGTAAATCACGACAGATAAATCGGACGCGATAAATCGGCGAACTAAGTTGCTGGCTTTAAAAAGCATTCGTGAAACCAAATTGGAACAAGTTTTATGGTTATAGCCGACAAACGTGCGAGCGATCCACGTAATGGTAATTGATCAGTAATGCTCCAGAATACACACATCACTTAAGACAACGCTGTAATCGCAGGTCTCCAGATTATAAGAATTCCAACGGTGATTTCCAAAATTGCAAACACTTTCAACCCTCAGTTGAAGTGAGCCTTTTGATCATTTTTCCCGTTTTCCTTATCGGAAGATATAACAAAGAGCGAAGTGCCGCGGTCATCAAATACTCTGAGATCGCCGTAATGTGTCGTGATCGGCCACTAAGTGGCGTGGCGTGTCCACCTCATCATGTTACGTTATATCGGAAAGACCGCGCTGAAATTTTTTTCGGATTTCTCAAAGTATAATGGTCACATACTACCGATTTTATTAAAAGAATAAATTAAAGAGTTGGTATGTGTGTATTTTGAAAATCATTAGTGTGTGCGGCTATAACCTAAAGATCACAAATGCGCTCTACTGATAAGTAACGCTGCTACACAAAAACTACATTAAATATTTTCGTAGCCACTACGATAACGTAGGCTTGCTACGGCGTAGCCTGCGGCGTGAGCGGCGCTACTACACAAACCTACTTGTTTACGATCGACGCATAAATATTACCTTTTATCCCCTTTTTTCAAGATTAACGATTATAGATAAATCCAGCAACTCACGCAAATATCCGCGGCACCACCGACGATTAAGATTACCTCGTCTACCGACTACGATGCAATACTTTGTCAAAATGGCCAAAAAGACAAATACAACTATGACATAAAATCTGATTCGCCTCCTGAACGGTGATAATCTTTTGTTATAATCTTATTCACAACCGAACTCCACAAGCTGCTACGAGTCACGATGGTGATGGCACTATATTAACTAGCACCTCACCATCTTTGAGTCCAAACGGACAATCATGAAATACTTGTGATTAGTATCATGCGTAGTTCTAACTTATACTTATGTTAAGTCGGATCGCCGACCGGGGACCGAGTTCCGCGTGTATCAGTCGCCCGCTCTCTGGCGGTGCGGCAGCGGCGCGGCGCGGGGACAAATCGACTCTCATTTTGATTTGCTTCCTTACCCATTTGTTTTATAGTGGCTTTTAGTGGAGAATGTTCGCCTTTCGCACTTCTCATTGAGTTTCGCAGCGAACGATTTCTCCAACTGATTACACTGGGAATTCGGTCGACGTTTTTGTTGCTTCTAATATAAGTATCGTCAGATTTTATTTCAATTCGGTGTTTTGATGAAGCTCTGGGTCGCTGTAGACTTGTTGTAAGCAAATTCGAGTGGATGGCCGAAATCAGTGCTCGACACAGATAAGACAAAATTTGAAGGAAGTTACTAAAAGTTTTCCACAGGTAGCTTTGTTAATCATTTCGCTAAGACTATTTTAACTTGTGTACCTAAATATAAACAAAACAACGGACAACTTTGAGACCCTTGTCATTATATTATTTCATTAATATATCAATATAACAATAGCTTCAGACCTTCAGTAAACTCTGTGATCAACGAGGTCAATCCTCGGGATTTGTGTGAGAGATAGAAACTTCAGTCACATTTAGATCTTGATGTTACCTTTCATGTCCTGAGAGCGACGCTAGCCGGGAGCGAGGGGATCGCTTAGCTTAAGATCAACAGCCATAACTATAAGCATGCGGCGCTACGTAAAATGTGCTTGAAACTCAATTCTTGTTCATATGCAATTGCCAGCCACTACGACCTGCATGGTGGTTTACTATGA
>LGAG01000237.1:95574-111663 GCA_001278395.1 Lerema accius
TGTGACGCCGCATCAGATACACTACGATTGATTCGTTCCAAGTCCTCGGAAGTCTCCGTCAGCCTGACACTACGACTGATCTGTTCGAATACGTCACAGTATAGTAAAATCGTTAGAAGATTGCCGTATATCGCAATCCGGTTTTTCATGGAGCTACATATGTAGGCGATGAAATCACCACAAGCGTTACTTTGTAAACTACAATCAAACTATACTAAATATGGAGAATAATTATTGAAGTTCCGGGTTTGAGTGGCACGCCGCGACTGCTGTTAATTTATTGTTTTCAATAAATATCTGATTAACCGTAGAATGGTTACCGCTACACCGGCGCGTTATTCTGCTCTTTCTAGGCAAGCGTATTCCAAAAACGTCTTTCGTTCGTTGTTTAATAAGCAAAAGAACATCGAGAAACTAATTCATTAATTTATTTTACCTTCGCGCCACGCCTGGACAGAGAAAAGAGTATTTAAATTATATCTGAAACTTGTGTAGGCGAAGCACTTAAATAAGGTGCGAACTGTCGATGCGAAGAAAAGCGCCGAGCGGCCGAACTTTGGACAAGTTTAATGAAGGAGACTGCGGCTGTCGCCTCTCCGCTGCGACCGGTCCCTACTGCCCTACTTGTACTGTACACTTACAAATTACATTAATTCAGTGGCTATCGTACTAACTATTTATCGACACATAAAATCGATTTAGTTTTTACATCTTATAATTTCCTTTGCATGTACATTTCACACTGAAAGTTAATTAAAGCTACGATATTTAATCAAACGTAAACATCAAATTGAAATTACAAAAGCTGTTTGTGGCAAATACTGTTTATCGAGCAAGATTAACCGAAGCGAGTGCTCACCATCTTGTTTACTGCGCTCTTCTATAAAGCAACATATATAAAAGTGAATAACGGCCCACCGTCGTCTGCCGTTGGTTTAGTTTTAATCTGCGAGATGGTCTCCGCCGCGGGGCGTTGTAAATGCAAACTGACTGATTTATAACGTTTAACATTCTGCGGCCGCTCGAGACTTCCTAACCGACAGAACGATCACTTCACTATTCCTTTAAGTGACATAAGCTGTGTAAATTCCCAAATTGTTTGTCACTCGAAAGCGGAGTCACACACAGGTGTGGCTGTGTTGTAAGTGAATTTGCCTGTCAGTTCCATAACGCGGCGGCGGTGCGGTGATGCTAATGAGACCGCATTATGGTATTAATCTATGCGTATCTCATTAGAAATTCAGCTCGTATTGTTATTTGTCTCCTGTAGCAACCAATTTATGATTCAAACATTTATGGTTGAAATAGTTCTTCTATTAGTTTAGGTAGAAACTGACTACTAAAACTCGTTGTAATTTTATTATACTGAATTGATCATTAATGAATTTATCTCTTAATCCAAAATTATATCAGTTCGTTATAGTAGTTGTAGTAGTAAAAATATTACGAAGTGTTATTTTTTAAGTTTGTGCAGCCTTGAAATACAAAAGATACGGCTTTCATTTATATTCAAAGGGTATTAAGCAGAGTAGGACGTCACTTCTACGAGAGCCTCGCCCTGTGAGCCTGAAGCTGCTATGTACACTGCTCGGCACAAGGAGGTAAACATTTATTTTTATTCCGTCTTTGCAGCTACGAGTACAATCATGAAACAATGTTATTGCTTAGGTTATTTAAAATACATGTAAATAATTTAATAAATTACCGATACACCTAATGTGCGTAATCTTTGAAATCAAATTACTGAACTGTGGAGTGATTAATTTTATTGGGCACTGATTTTTCTCAATTAGAACTACCTACTTGCCATTAAATCCGTTCTAAATCAATTTTATTTTGATACTCGTCCCTATATCAGATATCTATTGAGAAGGGTAATTTACTTTACTTTTATACCGTATTCCACAAACTCCGTGGAGTAAATAGGTAGGTGTAGTTAAGTTAAATACGCAATTTCCGCTGGAGTAGTGCGGTATACTTGTCCCGACGTAATTACACCGTAACGATGTGGTTTGTTCCTGAAGAGGTCGCTGCGAGTGCCGCACGTCGCAGTCGCATGACGCTTGCCGCATGCCGCAACCGGAAGCCGATTTACTAAGGCAAATCGTCAACAGTTTTTATTACGACTCAATCAATATCACATTGCTGGACTTCCAAACTTCTCGATGTTCAAAGTTGATAAACTTACTAAGTATGAGGTAATTAATGCATAAATTATTCCCTGTAGGTACTTCGTGACCCGCAGCTCGCAGCCAGCTACCACGACCTCACTTGTTTCTTACTTCAATCACTTTTGGACTGCAAACTGCCGAACTTTGTGTAATTGGTGCTGTTAAGGGCAAAAACGTCGACTAAACAAAATTGAGATTGTTTACTTACTTAGTTACTCGTACAATTATGATTAAAGCATCCCATGTTATTGTATTGCGCATACTATTTGATTTATACTATTAAATTGTATTGTGCGAAATATCACACTATTTAAGATGCATATAGCTTAATATATGAACGTACCTTTGGTACACGGTCGGTGAAACAATCCATTCGCAATTTGACGTAAGAAAATGATATTATCAGACGGATACATTACTAGCTCCGGAGCGACCTTGCTGCTTCTGAGAGGACTCGCAGAACTATCTCGAGTACTGAAATAAAGGATTATTGGCTCTTATCTGCGCTTAAAACGGTTATTGTAGAATCTATAAACTGCGGAGCGGAGCACTCATTGTATAGCAAGTGTTCTATTATAATGTAAACTGCTATTTATAGAGTTGGTATAGAGTGCTCAATGTGGCCTATCAAAACTTACCAAACTACAAACTAGAAAGTTTTCATTAGTGAACGCTACAAGAACATGATTGATTCTAAGTGCTAAAATAATAAAAGTTTTACTAAGTAAATACTAATATACGTCCTCTAACTCCTTTAAAAATTTTCACTTTAAAAAATGACGAGTAGCACAGTGGCTCGTTGAGACATCTACGAGTCGAGTAAAGAAATGTTTATACAAATGTAGGGTAGTTGTCAGTTGGCACGGAACAGCGACTCTCTGCTTTACGACCGCATGTTGATACACAGTGTCAGTCGCTCCAATAGTCTAGTACCTACTCTCTCTCAAACACTCAATTATTCCACTCTCCGCGACTCACTTTCTGAATCTTTTCATTCTACTAAAATGCAATTTACTTATCTAGGTACATGACTTCAAAACAAGACGTGAATTAATGTAGTTTCTACTGACATCAAATGTACTTGCTCGGTACTCGAACTTCATATTATTTACTTGAACTCGATAGAAGAGATTTTATATGACATCGTATATATCGGCATTTCATGTACGGCGCGCGGCGTGATCTCCTTATTGTATGCGCGCGTACAATGACGAGATTAAGTTGCAAGCCTGTTATACTCTATACCTACTGAGATGTGCCCTGCATCCGGCCTCGCCTCGGTATATATAACCATATTGTTTACAAATAAAAACAGGAATCCAAACGACTATTACTAATATTTATTATCCGACTGCGAAGAAGTTTTTTATGTACATTTCTTTAGTACGCGTTACAGCCGGCTCGATGGATTTTAACATAATAATATATACGACACATTCATTGGCTTCGTCGTCATTGTAGAGTGATGATAGGCTAAATAAATTTTAAATATGGTGCTCACTTCCCCAGAAAAAAGGGATGACATATGTAATTTTTTTAATTTTATGATCAGATTATGAGTCTCAAATGAGCTATAAACGCTATTAAATAGACGATTTCAAAAACATAACATAATATACGTATCCTAACACCTACATGTTTACCCGTATGGCGCAATGATTACCACGCCGGATCGCCGTTCAAAGGGTCCTGGATAAATTTAAATTTCAGTTCTCGGTCTGGGTGTATGTTTGTTTATTTCTGTGTCGTCCATGACAGCCATAACACAAGGAATCCTAGTGTCAGGCTATGAGTGTATAGCGTTATAAAAAAAAATTGGCACAATTCTCATATTTAACAAAAAAAAACTGGCTGTCAGACACGCTACAGCCTAAGCCCTTAGACTTAGAAGCATGAAACTTAGTACAGAGGACCCTTTTAAAGACTCTAGAGCATTAAGAACAGATTTTTGAAAGTTCATCGTTTAGGGATTTATTTGCCCCCAAATTTAAAGCAATCGGGTTTTTTGTTTTTTTTTTGTCAATGATTACTAGTGAAATCTTTATTTTTCACGTTCACCGCATAACATAGACGACCGTCGTAAATCACAATCGTTTGATAAACGACGAGAAAATGCAAAGTTTTTGAAACTATCGCGACGTACATACAGAGACGGTTCTTTATATTCAACTATCGAACACTCAGTGTAAGTTTTTGCGCGACATTCCAGTACGGAGGGAACTAATAATAATAATAAACCTTAAAAATATTGAATTGATTTGCATGGAAGTAATGCCTACGCCATGACCGGAGTGACTTTATTATTTTAGTCTTGCAAACGCTAAGCCGTGGCGTCGCTATGACGTCAAGGATAACGTAATCACTGTAAAATTCATTTATATTAAGTAAAGAGAGCAGTGGTCAATATGAATCTCATAATATTGGCAATTATTGTTAGCATAATGCAAAATATTGCGCAAAATTAACGTGCTCATCAATTAGGCGAAAACGAGTGAACTATAAATAGGTCGCAAAAGCGGATGAATCTGTCTGAATATATTTATCAATGTGTTTACATTATTGTTCGTGCTCACCTCATTGCTTTTCATTAATGCAAATCATAATTATTATGGAAATGTATTTCATGAAACGAGCTCGTATAGTGCCAGGTGCTACGTGTTGGCATAAATCATTATCAATTTAATTTAATAGAGACAGCAATATAATATTAGTCAGTTCTTCATAAGCTTTTTACTTTGTAATAGGCCCTCATAACCTATAATAAAAACTTACACAATAGTAACAAAATAAGAATCCTTATGTCGTGAGTGCAATGGACAACATGTAAAGATAAAGGACAGATAATAATATGTAATTAAGGGTTCAGTGATAAATGTACGGATCTACGGACCCCATAGTGTTTGTTATCTGTGGTTGGCAATCGCCGATCTATTCTGTCCTTGCCTGCACCCTTCACTGTCCTTTTGATAATGTTGATGTGAAACGCAATATTGTACACAATACGACCAGTAGATATGGTGCGACGCCGTTCAAAGGTCTTGAGTTCGATTCCTTGCGAAGTAGAAATTTGAATGATGAGTTTAATTTCTGTGCTCGATCTGGGTCGTATTTATAGCATTATTACTAATAACTGTATTTCAATAACAACCGTACTGCATCAAACAATCGGTTGCTCGTTATCGGCTAGAATATTTTAGTGAACATAGGCCAATTAAAATACGAAGCCAGTGTTTGTTTCTGTGATCCTAATTGTCATTTGGGGGCGGAGAGCGGAGAGCGGCGGATTAGTGTTGCTATGAATATTCATCGAGTGTCCCGACACCGGTCACGTGATGGAATATTTTTGAACACCAATCTAATACTTTCAGAACTGCTCCTGATTGGATATCGCTATTACTTTATCGTTAATAAGTTAAAGTTGGAGGAAGTTATTCACGGTGATCAATATTAATTAAACTTTCTAATTTATGGGAGGGAACTTTGGTATAATAAACAACACTTTGCACTAGTAAAGAATTCGGGAAGCATGCTAACCATCATATAGTGCAGGGCCGAATTTACAAGCACATAGAAAGTTTGAAACTCGTTAAAACATAAACATACTATTAATATGTACTATTATTATCACTGTGCAACTGCGAGCTAAAGCTCCGGGTGGATTCAAAGACGAGCTCTATTTACGTACTATAATTGTTTACATCCAGTGACCGACGAACACTATCAAGGCCCGAAAGCCCGGCTCAGAAACTTTGAAAGCCTGTGAGGGCTTAAACGAGTTATTTGATGCACTCTCGGGCTGTTCAATTACATCCTCTTAGTGATCGGTCAAAAGGCCACGAAGCTCTTTAGATTACACTCCTAGTCTACCGAGGACAACATAATTAATGAATTTATTATCAAGGTAAAGTTTTTCGAGCGTATGTGTGTATATTAGTAGGTAGGTATGTGGATTTCTTTGGCACCCGCAACAGTCAAAACGGCTCAGCGGACTTCAACGTATAACATAAAATTGAATTTGTCATCATGATATAAGCTATATAATTTTGAAAAAAGGCACCACCTTCCGCAAAAAGGGGGTAATACAATTTTTCCTTCCTATCGTTATATTATGGGTCTCTAAAGAAAGCTGTTAAATAGACGATTATTATTATATTTTTTTATTAAATTCGTGTAAATTTATATTGGTACATTAACATATTAAAGTGCAAGTGATTTGCAGAGCGCTGGCGGACCGGCGGCGCGACCTTTAAAAATGCAAAGTAAACACTTTTTGTGAGGAGCACTGCTCCAGTCGCGGGCGCCCTCCTGCTGCTGAATACATTTACATTTGTACGACACCACTTTCCTCTCAGACACAAATTTTATAAAATTGCTGATACTACTTACGTTGTCGATTTATTTTTAGAAGTCTTTTACAATATTCGAGGTTTGAATAACTATCTTATCAATATTCGTAATCATCACAACAGATAAACTTTCGCATGCTATCGATACAGTAAAGATTGTAACGAATTTTCTTTTACAAAATATTTAGCTTAAGCACCCAATTAACACCGAGATGACAGTCAATCAATTTAAGGTAACTAATTAAGTAATTACGCTTCTCTGGTCCAGTCCGCACATTATGTACGGAGCATTGATAATTTTCTGTCCATCGACAGTAAGGGCCATTTAACGTAGGATCAGCTCTCTAACACAATATACAAACATGAAGGTTGTAGAGGTAGTCAGAGGCTCCACGTGTCAATGTCACGATAGAATATGGCGCGAGTCACGGCGCGGCTCAATCTCAGCGCCGACACGAGACCGGCATCCGTTAGCGTCCCTTTTAGGATCACAGGGATTACGGATGCCTCCAAAAAACCTTTTTCTGAGAATATACTCCACACTGATTTCGAATTTTACGACAACGCTGATTCTCCCCTTGTAAACAATTGTTTTTTTAATTCTGAGCACGATTGAGACTTTTATTTAATCGTTTTGGTGAAGCATAAGGCCTTTACTAATTTTGTAGAATTTTATTCGTATAACGCTATTTCTTACGCCAAAAAATTTAAAATATGTTTTACACGTATTTACTTAACGCCAGCTGCAACTAAGCATTCAATGCATATTTTTATGAATGTTTTATCGGGCTTTCCTAGCTGAATTTTATTCAATATTCTCCGACGTAATATAAAAGTGTTGGTGTTCCCATTTCGGACAAATATAACAGGGTTCGCCATCTGGTGGCCCGTCAGCTCGGAGGCGGCGTCCACCGTGCCGCTGTCGACTCATAAATATTTCATGTCCAATCCATTTCCGTCTGCGCCGAGCTCGAGGTGTTCTCTAAGATTGTGGAGGATTACGGCGCGTCGTAACATGTTTATCTTACCGTATTAATGCCCAGAGCAATATGTACGTGCAAACAGAGCTGTCTCGACATTAGCCACCGTACACACTGACCGAACCAATCCGAATACATTTGTTTGCGTTAATATGTAAGTTCATAGGCGATAATAATGCTTACACTAAGATTAGGCGCGCAACCAGGTTGTGGCAGCCAGACATACATAATATGTCGTTGTATGGCAGCCCACGGACATACGCTGCCATGAATTCCTCAAATATTTCGGCTGCCACAACCTGGCTACCTAGTGCGCGCCTGTAGAGAAATAGAAAAAAAAATATGCTGTTCTTCCCTGAATCCCTCAGACGTAACACCACTGGCGATTCGTTATTACGCATTTTGATAGTTATATCCGAATTAAACCAAAGTATGACATAACAGTCACTATTTTCTTGCTTATTGTCTGCCACGTGAGCATTGTGCCTTAGTCCCAATCGTAGGTATGTTTGTAGACTTAGCAGTATTAGTGGTGGCAGGCCAGTGGCGCACACTGCAGCCGCCGAGCCGAGCAGCGCCGAGCAAACATTCACATTGTTCGTAGTAGTGCACACGAACCGTCAAGACTTCGTTAACAGAATTATACAACGCGATGAATGAAGTGACTGCCGTGAAACCCCGCTACGATATAGTTACATATAACGTAATGTACATAAAAAATATATAAATTATGAGCGTAAATTAATTAAATTTTCAAAGCGTGCAAGTAATGTGTGTAACTTCATTTAAGTATTTAACTATTCTTGTATATTTCTCATAAGTACTAACATTATTATTTTATACCACTGAATAAATGGCAGCGAGCTTGGCAATTCGATGAATTTATACATATATTATACTTACCTACGTATTATCAGAGCAAACTGGTTAAACGTCTCTCGACGACTGCCACCGTTTACTAAACGATAGACTAGGTAGTAAACTAGTAGGTAATAAACAAACAAAACCACATTCGCTTTTTAAAACAATTATCTCGGGCTAAACGGATTTTTTGTATACAAAAGATTAGCTATTAAACGAATTCGTCGTCAGTTAATCAACGATAAGCCTCTTTAGTCCCGTTCGGGCCGAGCTCGTGTATCGTTATTGTTATTTCGGGCGCAACATCCAATAATTGTATTTTTTTTATATCAATAAACGACTTATCCTTGGGGTCTAATCGGATTTAGGGTGTTCTTGCTATGAATAAATGTCAGAGACGCTGCGTCAGCCCCAAAAGGAAAGTTTTAACGAAGTTACATACTAATAACGACAGAGAGACCGCCATACGTCCCTGCGTCATCCCGTCTTTCGCGATAAAACAACGTGCAGTACAGCAAAATGAAATAAAATTACTTTCATACATGCTCGTAAGAGTTAATAATGCCGTAATGACGTAATGTCAATTTCCACAATAGGTAAAAAAGAAACACTTTTCCCGCGGTGTCCTGTCTGCGTTTCGGTTGAAAACTGTTGAGGTACTTTAGTAGCCACAACTCTACAAACTGTGTATTATGTTTGATAAACATGTGTATTGAATAGTGAGTAAATGATTATTTATTTTGTGGAAAGTTTAACTTCTGCTTTCACTTCACTTGTCGATTACAAAAAGCAGAGGCTTAGCAAGTTTATAAATAAACGACGGCGCTGAGGTGTAATGGCTTGCGACAAACTTTTAAATCTTTTAACGATAAATGATGATACTGAAGTTGAGGACACGACGTGGGTAGTCACGAAACGTAAGTTTACGGTGACATTACGGCCCAGTCCCCGAGTATCCTATTCACGAATTTTACTTCAGTTCATTTAATAAGGCCAATAAGTTGTATTTAGTCAGTCAAATAATATTAATTTGATACCGAGCTATTTTAATAAAGATATATGCTTCCAATCTCGACAATATTAACTATTCAATAGAGGCGACACACTGACACTCTTCTCTATTGTGTACAAAAATACGGCGGGAATAAAAGCAACGGAAGTATTTTCATTAAGTCCCAGCCTGGCCCACACTCCGCTCGGCCGACGACGACGACGCAAGTATTCGGCTCGAGCTGTTTATAAATTGCAGGAACACATTTTGGCAATTTTAGCCGAATCACTCTCGCAAGTAATGCGACTACAACAAATTAATTCCACTTAGACAAATCGTAGCTCAAATAAGACGGTTTCCTATTTTGAGTGAGTCTGGATTTTATCGTCTCCGCAATAAAACTGAAATATTTGAGGCGAGAGGGGGGTACGTCGGTGCTCCATTGTTTGACTCGTTACATTACGAATGAATGGATGGATGGATGGCGCTATTCATCCAGGTTCGTTCCACTTAACGTGGCGTCGAGGAACGACCGGCCAAGGTTTTTACTGGAAGTGGCTCGTGACCGCGACCTCACGGCCAGTTGATAAATGTGGTTGTTTGTTATCCCAGCGCTGCAGACTGCGGCGGGTGTTGTTGATGACTGCGCTTGTTACTATCTCACGAAAAACTTTGTTAGTTATAGTTATTATCTCCACGTCCATGGTGAAATGCATCTGCTGCTGCATAAAATAAGTATTGGCAATGTTCGCTTTATATCAGAAAACTTTGTTAGTATTGGTATTAATTTCATTGTGTATGTGGCGATAAAGGAGGGGTAACACTCACTAGTGCGATAGTTGTAGGCAGACAGCCTACGACTTTATCTGTGAAGTATTATAATATCTGCTCGCAATCGTAAAATTTTCCAAGTACATATTAACCCGTTACCTTCACCTGTGGGTTGTGGGTCAAAAATACGAGTACATACTCATATCTAACTTTTTTGTTCTGAGTGGAGCATCTGCGTGGCGATTATTATTAATTCATTGATAGAAATTTTTATTTTATTAAAATAAACGAACTGGTAGTTAATATTACATTTATGTAAATAACACACAGAACAAGGAATGTATCTTTCCATGAATTAACATCTAAATTTGATCCAAGTGTCCTCCAATCCAAACTTATAAAATATATAATATGATATGTCCAAAAATTCGATATAATTTTACATTAGGTAAAATAAAATTAACAAAAATCAGTTTTGGACCTATACCATCTCTACCGCAATGGCAGTTCTAAAAAATACAGCTGCAGTAAAGATGTTAATGAACGTTATTTTTTATGGCAATTATAAATGGATATTATCTCGTTGGTCGAAGGGAGTCGAGGAGCGCGCGGCACTGCAGCCGGCGCGCGGCAGACAGACCAGACAGACCATAAAATACTAACTTACAAATTCATGAACTGAGCTCACTTTAACAATTTTTAATTATGATATTCACTATGTTCTTGAGAATTACCATTGATAAGCACTAAGTTCACATTGGACATTTGTACGCCTAGACTGACAAAACTTACCAAGGTCACTGTAAACAATTACATATTTAACAAACCTTTGTCACTTATGAGTTAGTACAAAATCCTATTTAATTTATAGACACTAGACTAGTTCAAGCTCCCGAAGTCCTAGAGACGTTATCTGGCCGCACGGGCCGGTGAAGGGTTGTATTAACGAGTTGGATATCGATCCCGACATTGATATCCTCGGGCTCCAATAAATTCTCGTGTAGGTACTACGTAGGCACCGCTCGCCATGCAGCCGCCCGCTCGGCCCGCGTCCACTTCTACGGCTTCATACACGCAAACAGTTATTTTGGACTTTCAATTACGCATATAGCTTTTAGGTTTTCATATCACTACCCTAAACTTCAAAAGGACATAATAATATTGTTAAAGTGACTTTGTTTTATCCTTTACCTATCTCTCATACATAATACTGTTATGAAACATATTATCAACGTGACTGCAGCATGGACAGTTTGATGGCTCTGGCCAATTATTATCATTTGATATTTTACGAGTATGTACACAACTGCAAACAACTTTCATCTGAATTATTTTGATCGTGTTTCGGTTCGAGCGTGGTTCGGGATTAGTTTTATGACATTTGGTTCAATTTTACGACGGATCCATTCAATAAAAGTTGAAAATACTTTTCAGTGTCGTTTACTTTATAAAACTGAAATGCAAACGTCTCCCATAAGACGTAATGTCAGTGCACCCGGTAAATATTTATTGTCAGCCGTCTGGTTTAATGATCGCTTAGTATTTTTACAGCACCGGTAACTTCAATACTCGGTGCCATCGATCGGTCGTCTTCGATTTGCTTCGTTTCGATAAAACGAAATGATTAAACCGCATCGTAAAATATACCCGTTTATAAATACTAAAGATCTAATTATGCCAAGCAATAGACTATATATATAAATACGTTGTATGCTATATATATTTTTGCACTTTTTTGCCAAAGGTTCCAAAGTTGAACTGTTCACATATGAATATTAAGATAAATAGTGTCGGTTATCGAATACCATACAAATAGCAAACCGACAGGAAGTGCGAGGCGGGCAGTCGCCGGTTACTAACAGAACACGCTGACTCACTGCCTTCCGACGGGTGGTCGCCTCGTCGTAGTATCTCGGACACTCTCCGCGATAAATCTTTAAACTTCAATTAATAAATTGCGCAGCCATTCCGTACTTTACAACGCTGCAGATTGCAGGTTTATGTGACTACAGCGGCTTTAACATCTGGAAATTATTATCGAGAAGTTACACCAGTTTTAACTTGCCTTATTATATGGCATCTCGTTTGCATTCTAAAATACATATACCGATTTTCAAAATGTGTATCACATTAAGCATTTTGCTTTATTAGATTTTTTACCGTGTAATTTGGCATAAATTATTTTTTCCTGCAATTTGTCAGTTTAACGAATTGAATATTGTAATGTATGCGCAATCGGCATTTTCGCGATTACATGTGTTTTATGGTAATAACGCGCAATTCGTACAATCTTTATAACGTAATAATGATAGTATTACTGTATACTGTAATATTACATACTTCAATGGTATTTCTAAACGAAGTCATTAATTGCTACGCGTCGTAGCAATCGGCGTAGCCCGTAGCGGTGTACGATGCTACGCGGCCGCGTAGCGCCACCCGGCATGGGGCAATCATGATAGGATTTGTGTAGAATATGAGACGGTTGAGTGTCTTACCACTTTTTTGTTTTATTAGAGTTTTGAAAAGGGTATACAGACCCTTTATAAGTAGGAAAAAAGTATCAATTAAAACGATTTCCAACAATCTTAAATACATGAGATCTGTACTTGAACAAGCATATTTCAGTTTGAAAAAGGAACAAATAATGGAGTTCAAATCAATATTACAAATTATTCTCGTTTACGTTATTACAAATCATTGTCCACGGCATCAAACTAAACATATCTACACATAACAATTATTTAATGACAAAACAGTTCAGCATTTAATTCTATGAAATCTATTTTGCATTAATTCAATAAAATAACAAGAACTTTAACATTTGGTCCGAACCAGAACTATGTTATATTAAACTCAATTATTTCATTTGAGCGGCGACCGCCCGGCCCGGGGTCGCGTTATTTGATCAGTTGTTCCTTTCCAAGCCTACCGCCGCCGTTACGTACCTTCCTCCTCGTCAATATCAAATCCACATCTACGAGTAAATCGCCAAAACGATTCAAATACAAAGGAACTGTGTTTTAACAAACAAATAATTCTTATACTGGGATAGGATCGGTACAAAGGATGATTTTAATCAAACGAAGTATGTTCACCGAGAGCAAACTCCACTTCAAAGCAGTCTGGCGTCTGCTACCCGTGCGGCGTGCGGCTGCGGCTGCGGCGTGCGGCTGAAGCATGCGGCGTACTTACATAGTGAATGCCGGTTATACGACTATTTTATTAAATCTTACAATAAACGTTTTTATAAACTACCCACAACACGCCCTCGTATCGCCAGAGTATATTAAAAGAGTGATTTTTTATCAACAATTCCTGCGCTCGTAGGTACCTAGTTAGGGACCTTGATGTCGTGTTTGTCGCATCATATTAATTGGATACTCAAACACAAGTTAAAGTCATCCCAAGTAATCGCGATAAAGTCTCCAAATTCGTAACAGTTTCGTAAAACTGTTAAGTAAATCTGTTTAGTAGTTTAGGCGTGAAAATTCAGAGTTAGTTTGGAATTTATAATATTAGTATACTTAGATAGAGCACGCTGTGTTTACGCTGTAGTACAGATATAGTCACAGAACAACGAATAAAACACAGTAGTCGTGCGCGGTCCACGACAACATATTAATTTCGCTCTGTCGTCAAAACACTTGCACCCATTGTTTCGAAGTCAACACTAATTATGTCATTATCCTATTAAAGTACCTTCCGATTTCGATATACGCAGTAGTAGGAATAAAACTTTAGGTAGAAAAATAGGAAAAATTGGAAACCTGTTTATAAGTTCATAGATATGAGCATCGAAATATTAAGTGCGTTTATTATTCTATCTAATTAGCTTAATTATACGAGTACTTGAAGATAGTATATCTACTCCCGATATACAGATATTACTAATTTGTCATAAATTAATAATGCACTCCAATTAAACTAACATAATTATCATCAGCCATTTCATTAACAACGTATTAATACCCTACTAATGTCGTTCATTATCAGAACTAATCCAAGCGCTCGCTAACTGTATTAATATCAATGACCGACGATCCCGAGCCTGGTGTATAAAGCTTGTTGAGATCTGATACCACAACTAAATAGATTGACCATAGACTGACGTTGTTCACTGATGGCCATTTGGTTTATATTGAGTTCAACTTAATCTAGCCAATCGCTTGCTCCGTCCGATTAAATTGCCAGGTCAAGAGATATCTACAAAATAACATATGTAGTAGTTGAGCAAAACAAAATTATTTAAATGCAAATAAGTAGGTACTCACGATATATGTATTTTCTAATGATATTTTATATTACCTATAAGCATAAATTTACTGTGATCATAGCCCATGTTATTCGGTCGCGAAATCACTATAAAATATTCAATCGGTGTTATAAATCGTGACGGAATTGAACCAGTTGTTGTTAACGCCGCGGTCACCTGCAACCGTCAATTGATAAATAAACCTAGCTCAATCGCTATCACTGTAATTGATTGCGCTGATTGAATTACGCTAATACACCTATGTGATCTGCATAAACTTGAATCGTGATGGTTTTGTTGTTTCTTGAGACTATCGGCCGGGTTCGGAAGATAGACCTCTCTTCCTTCTTTGAAATTGACGCTGTGATCATCCGGTTGAACGCTATGCTATTCCTCAGAGGAAATTAATTGCCACGGACCTCGTTAGTTACGAGGATGCCAAAGGTGTACTCCGCCACGCTACTCCAGTGCGGATTGGAGACGGGGCTTATGACAATTAACTAATTAATTGTATCAAAACTCGACACAGCCGGAAGGCTTAAAGAACTGGGCAGTTACAAAGTAACAACAGTGGAAAGGCTCAAAGTAAAGATGAACTGCGATAAATCGACCCCCTCCCTCCTCCCAAGCACCCGCTGCGTTGAGTTATGAAGCCGGCCGCTGATGGACGACAAGCCCCGCCGCGCGCCGTCTTAAATTGCAAACCTCCGTCCCTATTAATAGAGTCCATTCTTCTTCTGGAAGGCCTTTTATTCCACTCAGTGTAAGTGTAATTGTAACGTCACATTCAAAGTCTCGTTGCGGCCTGGAAGCTTCTAATGAGCTCGGGAGAGCTGTGTGGAGGAATGTGGAGGAAAAACTTTATTGTTATGTGCATTTCATTGCCCTAATTTTCTCTTTATTAAGACAGCGAAATATTTTCCTACAATATAATTAATATGTATACAAATTAATTTTAATTAACGCGAGTCAGAAATGCCTGTCCCACCGTTGGGCTAAGGAGTCTTAACACAATTTCTTAACCGACTAAAAATCGGCTAACCTCATATTATGTCCTTGTATCTTATTGTTATTAAGAAATTAAAGTTAAAAAATATAATGATAAATACATACCTACTCGTAATATAAAAATAAACTATTTAATTATTTTATTTAAAGATGTGCGGAGGAGTTTATTTCCCCTTTGTTCTCCTCCATATTAAAGCACCTTTACGAAACAGGGGTAGATTCAAAAAAATTGACGTGCATAAGTGTATCATTGATACCTACATGAATAAATGATTTTTGATTTGATTTGATTTGATTAAATTTATTAAGAAAGAGCTATATTAATTAAATCTAAATTCACTCTCGCTTGTCTCCCTTTGTATCGCTCCTGAATTAATTCCAGAAACAGATGACAGACAAACTGGGCAATACGAATATATTATGTCGGTGGCCCGCAGAGTGTATACTCGTAGGTATATTCAGGTGTTCGCTGTGTAGGCTGTGAACACACGATCAACATTTTCAAGTAAACAATTGAACAAAAGAGCGGCGGAGCTACCAGTAGGCACATCTAAACAAACAAAAAAGCAATTTCCCTTCCTTCGTAGAAAGTGTATTTTGAAAGTGTTCAACTTAACGTGATTTATAGATACACGATGAGCGGCGGAGAGATTGCATTAGCGAAATACTTTGTGTACTTTCCAAGTTAAAGAGTTTCGGCGGTTTA
>LGAG01000237.1:127295-142545 GCA_001278395.1 Lerema accius
TTTTCCGCGGGCGGAGCCGCGGACATCGTCTAGTATCTTATAAATTTTGTAGATCAATAAAATTGTCACAGTATTTATTTATTGCTTTGTTATCGGTAATTTGATTACGAAAGCGGCGAATATTTTGGTCACCGGCAGTGCTCACCAAGGTCAATAGATTCGTGGTGAATGTTCGTTTTTCCGCTGGAGCATGATGCAGCAACTAGCGAGACGCTCTCGCTGGACGGAACCGAGCCGTCGTTTACTACTTTTTAGTCTTATTGCCTAACCTTGGAATTACTGAGCACACTTTGACTTCTTTTTAAAATTAAATAAAAATGCCAACACGGAGCAGCGTCACGTTCACACTTTTGATATATCAAACGTGTGGGTTTTACACGGACACTAAGCTGACCTTATCGATATATTATACGCTTACTTCTGTATTCCGTGTGTGTATTTGACTCACCAATAAAGTTTAATCGTAGAACGCAGGGTACCCCTACGTTACTTTCTCTTTAAAAGTTTTTTACGCACGCGCTGTATAAATTTCCCTGACAATTATTTGTTACGAATGTATCGAGAGACGTGAGAAGCATTATCTGCCTCCATCACGCAGCGCTTCTAGATGTTGTTACCTAACTTGTACATTGTTATGTTAAAGCAATTTCTATAGACAAATACCGTGCTGTAACGGAATGTGTTCGCTTTTGAACTGATACGTCATCTCCGATAAGAGTTCGTTTCTCTTCTTTGACGATGCTCATAAGACAGCAAAACTCCTACTACACAACCATGGAAAAAGTTTGTACATCATCATCGCATTTCTAGATCAAATAAATTGCAGACACTAGGAACACTGTCTTGATTAAGTCAATTTGGAGCCAATTTGCTGCTACCTATTATACATTTTCTTTTCTTTCTTTCTTCGGCCTTTCTAAATGGCCTTTCTTGAAACCACATAGGTAAGTAAATAACTGCAAGTATTGGAAAATCGGTGTTGATAGCATCATCATGACGTCATCCGTCCGTACATTCGATTTCGTTGTGCCGCTTGTTATGGCTCTGAACTGATGCGTCACCTGGAATAACTTGACGAACATGTTACTGTCGATAACCGTACAATTGAGTGTGTCGGTTATGATTTGACTATCCTTTTGATTTCATTAGATTTTCTTAGTTCAAAACTCAGTTGTCATTTAATGCTATCTAATAGAAGCAAAGACCCAATTTTACCATGCAACTGAATATATTATTATATTTGGTTATTATGGTTTATGAATTTCCAATAAACTAAAAAGTCTCAAGCAAAAAAAAGTTTTTGGCAGAGAACTCTGTGTGAACGTCAGTTCATTTCGTGGGTTGCCAATAAGGCTGTCGAGGATAAGACTTACATGGCTTCTCCGTTCTGAGAAGCAACGCACCTGTGAATGAACCCTACTAATAAGGTTTACTGCGACCGGAGACCAGGGCACACGCATAGTTACACACCGTGACCTTCGTGCCACATTAGTGCCCTCGCGATACAGGTGAACTGCAAACTACAAGACTCAGAGTGAATGGTAGCGCTGAACTACCGTTACCGCGGCTGAGAGCCAGCCAGGCTGTGCGCCGCCGACTAACGGCTTCTGGGAATTAACTGACAGCTAATCACGCCGGTGCCTACATATCGCTCTAATCACCTTCAGTACTTCAAAGAAACACAAAGTGGTAAACGAGTTCGACGCACCTCGTAACGGAATCTGTTAACCTACTGGCGCCGGCTAGCAGGTCGCTCGGGTCGAGAGTCCTGAGTTACCCCTCTGTGTGTGTTTCGCTGAACAATACTTGAAGAAGCCGAATCGGAAATGATAATTGGCTAAAATATCTGCAATCCAGTGATGTATGATAATCGTTTCACTGCTCTCCTTAAAGTTGTAGTCGAACCTAAGTAGCGTCCCACAGCGCCAAAGATCTAAGCGAAGAACAAGTACGAGTACGATGTTTTTGAGCTCAATTTCAGTAACCGAACGGCTGCTCTGACCGCTATCTTACTAATAATACTCACACTTTTAATATAGCGACAGCAAAATGAATGTATTTATGAAACTCGTGTTTGTTCGATAACAAAATCCGGATTTGCATGTCGATTTCATTTTATTAAAATATCGAAAGGATGTTATAAATTCTGAGCGTCCTTGTCTAGACAGCGAAGGTCTTGTTGAAATGTCACTTGCATATAAAGCGTCATACAAATTGATTACCCTAGCCGCAGCCGCCGCCGCGAACTTGACGGCGTAACTGTACACTAGTAATGTTATAGTAACGTTTACAGATAATTACGACATGACCTCCGCGACCGTACGGGTCTAACTGCGCGCCGGCTTTTGTGGTCGAATTATGTCGTTTAATTATTACCATCCTGTTAGCACAGCCGGGCCTCGGTCCATAGCGCGGCCAGCTGCAGGCCGCTGGTACATTTTGTAGTCCGCGCTAATTGCGACCGAACACAAAGTAACGCCAGGTGGACAGTACGCAGCCGAATGTTTCCCGGCCATTCTAGGTCAACTATTAAATTTGAATTTACCGTTACGACCGACGGATGTAATGGAATTTAACATTGAAAATACTTAAATTGTTTCAATGCGCCTTTTGTTTTCACTGTGAAAAGATCTCATTGTATCGTGTCGCCGCGGTCGCACGTTCGGTGAAAAATGTCTATTGTTACCCACCGGCTCCGAGCGTTTAAACTTTACGGCTACTGTAGCATTCACGGCGATGTTTGTTTCGTTGATGAATTCACTTATGTCATTTAAACGTACAATTGAATCTCGGCGATGTCAATCGCACCACCGTATTGCAATACCAGGAGGCAAAAATTCCCATGCACGTAATATAATGTTAGCTGAATAAAAATGAGCAGAGCATTTTGCGATTGGTCGTTTACGGAGGCGGCACACGGCCGCGTGCGGAAGCGGCTCCGGTCGATAACAGCCGATTACGTCGATAACGTCGCTTTCTACCAGTGACAATAGCTGCTCGTCGAATGCCAAAAAACACACTCCCATGGCACGGGCTCGGTGTGACTAGAGCGCGCTTTACATAATTATTGCGGAGACGAACCTATCGCATCGTTCGAGGCGAACGCGGATGTCCTCGGTCGATTGCACTCATCGTGTCATTGTTTGTATTAACCGCGCATACGATCGACTGCATCGGGCGCCGGTCGCCACCCGTCATACAAATGTCGGCGACACGCTCGTTTGTAAACATCACTGTCGTTTGAAGAGCTCGTATCGTATTTATCGGACACCTTCACATCGGTGTTATAGTATAGAAGCTAAAATTAGTCATGCAATATTTTATCAATTTATTTTTTATTAGAACCTTTCGGTTTAACTTATTTGCACTCTTATTACTGGTGCTAGTGGTCGCTCTCGTCGCTTTATTTAATGTAGTTCAGCAGCTGTGACTGTAAAAGTGTACTATACTTATAAGATTTATGCGACTTATACGTCCTGCCAAGGTTGTAGCTGGTAGTGGCTTAACTTGTATTGTAGGTATAACCTGTAACATTTTTATGAAGCTAGGAGTAGTTCCCGCCTACGCAATCGGTGTCCGGCGCGTAATCTGCGACCGGTAGGCCGCGGCCATCGACTGACGATGCGGAGCGACCCTCGCCGCCGCCGCGCCCACCGCTCACGAGACCGGTCTAATTTGTCCAACACGCTTCGTGACAAATTTTATTGCATGCGCCACTTTATTATCTGTATTCATACACGAGAAGACAAATGTTTTGGCGGCAATCCGTGTACATCGGATACGCTAATACAGGCCGAACTCGGCGTAAAGCTCCTATCTCGGGCCATTTTAACACGTGCGTCGTCAATATCCTAATCGGTCGAGTCCGACTCGAGGCACGTCGCCGCCGCCGCCCGCGTCATAAACGGCTTAGTAGTGGCCGCTTTCGCCATAACGGGTCGTTTCTGCAAATACTCAGATTCCGTTTCTCAATCGATTCCTGCGGAGTCATCGCAGTGGTATGCGGCGCGAGTCGCATTTGGAGGAATGTCTCGACGGTGGCGGTGCTGGTCGTTTTGTTTATCATGTTGCATTGCGGCAGGAACCAGTTGCGTCGCGTCTCACGACACTAAACTCGACTACAGACCTAATTGAATTGGAAGTGCTCTGTGTAAATTCACGAAGACACTCAATGTTCTGCACATATATAATATTTGCCATGTTTGATCTGTCTGACCTGCGTTGCCAGGTGGATCGACATAAGTCTGTAGTAGTCTGCCTACCAATGTGTGCCTGCATTATTCTTAAAAATGTACCGAAAGTCGAACCTTTCACATATTAATGTATAAATAAACCAATTTAAAAGAAAAATTAAACATGCGTGAATTGCATTCAATTACAATTGCCGACTCAATTACAATCGGCCTCGAGGACGGTGGCGAGTGGCGTGCGGCTCCGGCTTGCGGCGGCGGCTTGCGGCAGCGGCGGGCGACAGCTCGACCATAATAATATCATAATGTTATAAAAAGAGTATCACGCAGCGCACGGCTTAATCAGCACTACATTAAGCGATAGCGTATCGAATAGATATCAAAATATCTGAGATAAGGTGATTTACAAGTTTATAACGAGAACCATTATATTGTAAACTTAACCTCCGAGGTACAAGAGGCCCCACAACCCTGTTCAATTATTCACCTCACTAATAAAATATGTGTACCTGTTCATGAACAAATTATATCAACACGCGATTTTAATTCAGTGTAGACTTTATGGTTGAATTCACTAACGTAGTTGACGATACAATAGTGTCCGAGTTGGCTTCGCGACCTCCTCGGTTGGATCAGGTTAACATCGTGAGCCTTCACAAATAATTGAATTACCAGTATCAGCTCGACCCGCCAGCCGCGACCGTGACACGCTGGTGTTGTTGTCGCCTCTTAATCCTCGTGCCTAAATGTAACCGCTGAAGCCGTACCAGCTGCCAGCACTGGAGATCGCGGCATCGCAGCCGGGCGGCTGACCGACTTGCCGCACGTGCGGACTCCACGTCAATGTATCGTCTGCTTACTGGGAAAAAATAATAAGTGCAATTGGGGTAAATTTGAGTAAATTACATTTTAAAGTTTACGTTTCATTTTGACATATTTCTAACTTATTAATTTAAAAACTGGTTATACAAAATATTGCACTATCTTTCTTTTAAGATTTGCTCTTTGATTATACTTGGTTTAAGATAAAACTATAATAAAAAATAATTTCGAGAGGGGGCTACATTTAACATTTTTTACCTGTACTTAACTTACACTTACTTAATAGAGTAATAAGTGTTGATTTCTAAAAGTCATGATACAATTAAGTAAAATAAGTCTTTGAAATTATTTGCTCGTTTGAAAATCTATAAATATTCCGGCATGCAGTAAAAAACCTAACCAAAAAATTACGTAACTGTAGTTTAAATTGTATGGATTTTGATCTTTTTTCAGAATATTTCTTACTATTTTAATTTTAAATTATAAAATGTAAAAAGCATTAATCGTATTTATTATTGTGTATCTGTCCGAACTGAAACGCGTTTACGTTATAAGATTGTTGATTATGTTATACTGGTCTATTTTATACAAAAATTGAAAGATATCCCTTTTACAAACTCTGTTATCTTTACAACCGTTGGACATAGCATCTATTCGGTTTTATTAGGTAGAGCTTTAAAAAATACATCTAACTGCATTTATAACTCTGTTTAGCAAAAAAGTGTATTTAGTATACCTCGTTTTTTTCGTCGTGATTTAAGTACATTAGAATCCGACATGACATGATGAATGACATCGTTTAACAAGTAGGTATAATCATTTACAAAACAAACCAAAAATTCGACTGCTTCATATAGGGGAGTAAATAAATCCGTAAAGGATAAATTTCAAAAATCTGAATTACCTTTTTACGCAATGGGGTAAAAACTTGCAATCATTTAAACAATACTGAAAAACTGTGAATAACTCCATAGATAGATCATAGGGTACCTTAAACTTGTCTTCGTTTAAAGAAAAGTGTTCTAAAAAAACATTTAAATAGAACTATTGTATAACGTAGATAAGTGGGCAATATAAGCATATCGTTAACACAAAATTAGTTATCGTTGCGGTGGAGAGAAATATAGATTCAGTAGTCGGTACGGCAACGTGGTTGTCGCCAGCCACTGAATGAAGTCAATGTCCCGGTAGCATCGGAGCGCAGTAAACGGGGCGAGTTTGAAGGCTGGTCAAATATTTGGGTTAGCGAATCGTGTTCGTTGGTGTGGTGCAGCGGCTCGGAAGCGATACAATGGGCGGCGGCGACGCGGCGCGGGTATGACGCGTTCCGCTCTGATTTGTGTGACGCGTGACGCATGCGGCTTCTCTCGCTCGCAGACTACCAAACGGAAAGGCATGTATGATAAATTCTTTTATGTTTAAAGGAATATCTTCAGTACGATAGACATAACGTGCATTATTCAATTTAATTTGTCTTGATTGAGAACGATGTGGTGCTCTTTTAGACTGAGGTAGAACTGGTCCTTCTAGGCAAAATTAAAACAAGACCCCCACCGGTAAAAAATTTAAGTGCCACTACATCTACATAATCATCCTATTTCTGGCCAGCTCTGCATGGCTGGACTCGCGAATATATGACTAATTAATAAGCGTATTTAATCTGCAACTGAACGTAGCCGAGCCGCATATAGGTATAACTGATTTAAATCTGAACTGCGAACAGCGCACGCGATGACTGCCACTGCCGCTGCCACCGCTCACTAACACGGTGCAATATTTGACATACTATTTATTTTGATGCGACCTACTTGGAACAGATTTGAACGCTATATAACAACCGAGTTCTATTCGATATTTATGTTGTATGTCCGTGTGTTGTGTATAATAGCACACCAAATAAGAAAAGCTAATTGGTACGTGGGCAATATATGTATTTAGTGCACTCATAAAAATTAAACAATGCATTGTTGGCATTGGACTCGTTTGAACTCGTAGGACGCGCACTGACAACTTAATTACAGCTGATAGTTACGCGCTGTGCGTGCGTCATCTTCATATGCGAGCGACATGAACTCAGCGGACGGACGGACGGACGCTCGGCCGATTTCCTGTCAGCGCCGCGACCGCCACAGATACACAACATTCATCAGTTATAAATCACCATAAGTACCTACCGTGAATGTGTGTCAATTCGCAGGAAATATGCTCGGACAGAGGCCGATTAAAATGATGTGTCGTTGCTGTCGACGGAGCGGACGGCGTAAACCCTAATTGTATCATTTTATAATTTACTTACATTAAAATTTACTATTAAAATAATGTAAATGTAGAGTTCTGATATTCCAATCCGAAATAGCACGCTGTGACTATAGAATATAATACTATTAGCCGTCACGTTTACGGAAAGCGCGCTAAATTACGTTCAAATGTTCCTAAAATGTACCACCCTAATTTGACTAATCGGTTATTGGAAGAACACCGCGGCACACGTTTCCGCTTCGGCGCCGCAATCTCCGCGTTAGAATGATATCATTAGCTATTAATACAATTCACAACATTAACAAATTAGTAGTTAGTAGTTAAACATAATTAAATCTACAAACAATCGGTCTAGTAACGAGTGGTCCGGTGACCTCTACAATACCGGTGACGAAGCTGTTGTTACAATAGTCGCAGGTGTGGCGTAGTTCCCTGCCAACCAACGGTACGAGCATTCTCAGCTCGCCATTACTTTATCACACTTTCGCTTTTGGCTGCTCACTCGCTTAGGTTCCAGCCACAATACAATTTGTAATGTTAGGTTCTTGACGTCGTTAGTATGCGGGGCATTATGAATGTGGGTGCAATCGTCAGCAGGGCAAGAGAGGTGTTGGCTAGTTGGCCGGAAATTTGGTCCAAATCGTGTGGTCGATAATTGACACTGGCTCTAGTCGCCGGTCGGCCGTCGCCCGTGCGTCGCCAGGCGGCCGCTGATGAAACAATGTCCAATTATCAAACCGTCCGGCGTTATTTCAATATTAGCATCTTGATTTACATGTGAGGCGCCGCCGCCATCGTCACTCACAGGGTTGTCTACGTCTGACACCTATTCATATAGAAAAAAAAGATTGAAATCTATTTCCGTTACAGCGATAAATTAGAACCTTTCGAATTTTCTTTATGGTTGTTTTAAATCTCTTCATTCGTTACACTAAGTTAGAAAGTGGTAGGCAAATTTCCTTTCCCGCGCCCCTTATTATAGTGTGATGTAACTGTCAACAATGATATCTTACTTAGGACCCTAAAGAGTGAGAAACAATAAGCTTCTTCAAAGTGTTAGTAGTGCGACCACAAATGATGAACCAATGTATCGCGAAATATTAATAAGACAGTGGCGCCGAGCGTTACATAACCCTTTGCGTTTCATGGACACGCTGTCACGCTGTAATGAATCACTATCATTATTATCTATCGTGGAGTTGTGATAAGCCACGAGTGCGACACGACCACACGACACGACGGACTCTAATCTATCTTCAATACTAGAAATGTTATCTAACGACGATTACTAATCCACTGTTCGTTGTGTTGTAATAAGATAAATATTAATTTGTTCACTAATGTATATTATATTTCGCAACTTCACTTATCGTTCTTAATCTTATAAACCGTAGATAATAGGAATTAGGAATACAAGTAAAATTATACAAACTTAGCGGTTCGCTCGAGATTTTGTAGAATATAATAGAATGATTGATAACTTTTCCCAAAAACGCCAGATATGTTTGGAGATTACTCCAAAATGTGTTACAGTGAATGATTATGATGACCAGTTGATCGGTGATGTAACCCGGTCGTCGGCGGCGTGCAGTCAGAACCACGTAAGATAATTAGGATGCTACGGCATCGACCGCGCCGCGCCTCCGCCGCCGCGCCAGCCGCGTCTTATTGAGTTAACCATGTTAATGGTATTAGTGCAGCTAAAAATATTGCAAGGCGGCCTCCGCGTGCAATAAACGTTATATTACGTGTAACTTATAATGCAACTGCCGCTTACATTTTCCCAGTGGATAGTTTTGAAATTGTACCTACCTAATAATACAAATAGACCAAAGTATCACAACACTTGGGTTGCGACGCTGGTACCGGTTACTAACTAACCCTAAAGATTGTTTACTTTCAAATGTAGGTTACCAATCGGCTATCATTCGCGTTCTTCCTTGAGAATTCCGTAGTTAATGCAGTCACCTAGCGGTTAAAGATGGACTTATTGTAATGGGTTACATATTTACTTATTGTAAAAGGTCATTATTAACACAGATCATACTGCGCTCGCTAGCCCGCTGTCCTCCTGCAAAGTGCAAATTGGTTTGTTATATAAATGATTAGTATTAAATGGTCAGATCAGATTGTTCTTACAGAAGAGTCCAAACGGAAAAATTATCAGGGGCGAATAATTTTCATATCATCTTATCTAATTCTCTCTAAACTTTTGACTTGAATCGTTTAGCAATAAAATGGTTTTGATGCGATGAATTACTTTCACCGAAAAATGCTACGTTTCGCTGTAATTATTACCTACTTTTGTCGGTCTTAGTGTGCAGATGGCCGGCGCCGGCGCACGTCACACTTTTTATTTGTAAACTTCAGAATACCGTTTACTATATCGAATTAATTGAATTATTTACAGACATTTTTCTTTTATTCTTCTCTTGAATAGTGCAGTGAAAGAAACTGAACAATATAAATTGAATAACAATATCGTTTAGAAAATTATTATTCCGTGAAACATTCTGAAATAACATGCATTCAGCCCGACATTATGTTATTAAATATGTATTCTTTCACATTTATTGGTTCAATTTTTAAATACTGTATAATGACAAATAATTGTTTAAGTTCGATTAAGTTGTAATTTTTTTATTCTGGTTACGTTAATAACCGAAATAGATGACTACAATCTATACTGTTTATCTACCTTTTTCCCTAATCATTTACTATCTTTTGCTCCTTCTAATGGAAGAAATACTACCTTACCCAGTCTCATTTAGAGTTGTACTGTAACTGAAATCCCTAATATTATGATAAACCCCTCTATTGTATTGATGTCAATCAAGTGGAGTTAATATAATCGAACCTTACGATGGTTAAGAGCAAGAAAATCGACAATTAATCAACATGTAACTAATACGTCGCCGAGCCTTTTCGATTTCGTTACTATTTTAACATTACTCAATGTTTTTACTAAAATTAGGTTTTCCGACATAGAAGATATTTATCATTAGCAATACAAATTAGCACACCAAGTGTTTTAAGAATCTGTTGCAATCGCAACACGACTCGGCGCGCGACGGCGGCGGCGGACTGCCCGCGGACTATCGGTTATCGAACTAGTGCAACTATTGCAGTAGCTGCTACCTCGCTCCCTGAGGAGTTTGTTGCAGCTGCGACCGCGGCACCACTGCGCACCGTTCCCGCTCTCTTATAATTATCAATTGTTACGTAACTACATGCTTCAGAAATCTGCACCAACTAGACCTTTATAAAAACACTGGTGTTTATAGTATAATCTCATTATTGCTCCATATCAGTGTTGTCACATTTCTAGTTTCCAATCTTTGCTGAGAGCCTTGGACATTGTGATATTTATGATGCAATACGGTTTAATCTTATTATCGATTGCGACATTAAACTCTGGAAATAGGTACCGATCATTTTCACATTATTTGTGCCTTAGTCGATATATATCATCCCATGGTATTAAATTAACTAATGTTGCCTAATTATGTTAATCGGGTTTCGGCTTTTACCTAGTTAAGAAAGCCTCTACCTTTCCCGTATTGGGACCTGTATTAATGTTCCTAAATCCAGCCCAGAATTCCCCCATCCGATCTGTATAATGACTGAACATCGCACGTGGATCTTTCATGTGTTGACTCGAATGTCGATGTTCCATGTCGCCATCGTGTGGAGAGTAATTTTTTTAAAACTAACTTTAACATTGAACAGATACATTGACTGCAACTAGAGCGTTTTCGACCTTTATCTCAACACAGGTGCCCGTATTGTACTATTAACACTTTCAAATCACAGTTTATTTGAAATGTAACTATAAAATATTTTAACTTTCCTGAAACCTTGGCCGAACAGTCGCTCAGTGGCTCCGGTAGGTATCTAATTATTCCCTTAATTGACAATTTAATTTGATACGCGCATTCGTTCGTAACAACACGAGGAAATTGTAACGAAATATAATACAATGGAATCGTAGCGCAAATAATTACGCGTACATTAAAATAAATATTATTGTAGCGGCGCGAGGCCCCGGGCACGTGGCCTGCACGTGTGGCGCGTCGGTGGTCGGTGTGTAACATATGGCAACGAGCGTCCCCGTCGGTGGCCGCCGCCTCTGTTTACCAACCTCATTACCGATGACACTTGTCCATACTCAACGGCGAACACGTCTCCAACAGGGCTTGATGCAAAATATTGTACAGAACCGCAAACAGGCACTTTGTACCGAATGCCTGAAGTAAACACCTCGTCATACTGCTCCGCTCTTAAAATCAAAATCTTCATACTATGCGTTGAGCCGTCAGAGGTATACATACTGCACGAATTGCCTCGGTGATCGATTATTTTGATTTTGTTTCGGATTTGTTGCCACCTCAGCAACTCATGCGCACATTTTTGTCGTACATAAATGCCAATTACATTAATCAATTAATCATTTTATAATTGTCATACCACATAAATAACTGCAGGTAGTCCCGGCATCCTTATCTGTGGGCGCCCGTACCGCGACTCCAATTTATGATTGGCTGCAGTTAACTAATGTTCTGATATTCTGTCATAAAATGTCGGTAGAAAGGATTGTTATCGAAAGGATTATCCGCTGGGTAATTTCGATTGCGATAAAATTTCGGTTATCGAAACAAACGGCTGTCGTTTGCGATGTGTTGGAGGAGTCGGCAGCGGCAGCCTCCGCCTTTGATTTCAAACGATGGTGACGACATTAACATTCCCATTTGTTTCATTGAGGTATGTGACGTTATAAATTTTGGGATAGTATTTTTCCTACTGCCAACTAGCAAATTGTTTATAGACGCTTTGATAGTTTATTTAGACGCATGTCGTAAAAGAGCAGCCTGTTCACTGGCTCGCTCTAAGAGTAAAAGTCACTGGTGTGTGTATGGCTTACTTATTGTTACATTCAGTCGCGCAGTCGCAGGCGGTCCAGAGACGCTCATTTCTATCTCTGTTAGCGTTGGTTCTGGTATAATTGGCACCGTTAGCAAGTGTGAATTATAGGCGTCAGGTTCTAAACTGGACAAGCGCACGCCCCCCGCGCAGCGCTCGCCCCTAGCTGCCGCCGACCGCACACGGTTGTCTTTTATTTCTTATGTCATTTTGTTACAATCTACCCATTTACTGACAATGGCCAAAGTCACGATTTATTTAACAGGTGTAAAGTAAAGTACATATAAATGGTGATCAACAATTCACGTGAAATTACTCTTGAATAGTTTATATTTCTGAAATTTCTAGTAATATAGTAAATACAGTTGTTACCAACGCACGCGTCCTCACGTTTAAACAAACACGTTGTGTAATAATATTGATCGATGTCGAATGTCAATACAATTACTATGCAAAAATTGACTCCAACGTGTACTGTAAATAGAATAATATATTTGGGAATGCAATTTCCTGATGGAGCTGCATTTCCCACGGCTCGCGTCGGCCGCAGCCACCAATCCGTGCAGCGCCGCCGCCGCCACCTGCCGCCCGCTTGACGTAAACAGGTTAATTACCTCTCAACAACATTATGTCGGCTGTACAGACACCAAGTTGTACGGTCTTGGGAGACTGTCCTTTTTTCCAGGTATAAATCTCTATGATGTATACCACAATCGATATTTGTTTGTTAAATTATGATATAATAATAGGGTCACAATCACACTTTTACTCACTAATAAGACTGACAGAAGTGAGACAAGGTACACAGATATAGTTTGATGTGTCCGCGTAATGTGACCATTTGCTCATCTACTTATTCTCGGAGTAAATAAAGTATCAAGTTTATTTGTGAAAATAATTGTACACAAACATAAGGCACAAATTCTGCTGAGTTACAAATGTTTGAAGTAAGCCTCAGTTGTGTCTCGGCGGATTAGTTAGGTCTATTTGCGATTTATTATGAAATACAACGTGTAAATCGCAACATTTGTCATGATGGCTATTGATGTACAATCGAGTCCCGGCATTGTCACAATAGAATTTTTTTAATAGAATGTGTCCCCTGGTCGGCTGGTGACCCCAGCGGCGCGGCGGCGCCGGCGTGGTGGTCGCGGGGCGCTGCTCGCAGCCGGTTTGCGAGCGTTCCCTTGAACCTGCGCCCCCGACCACACTGCACGCTGCACGTCAGCTCGTAGCCGACGAGCTGCATGCGTGACGTGACGCTCGCGCCAGCACCGTGACGACACGCCGCGGCGCCGGCGCTCTTCACCGATGACGTTCACAACACAACTGTATTATTGCGCAAATTAACACTTCAGATACCCTGCATGAGAAAAATCTCTATAAACTAAATATAACATTCTCCGACATATTCATCTACGTCCCACTAGTACACTGAAAATAATTGTAGTGACTACAAATCTACGTCTATTATAATACTCATTCGGTGCCAGTGATTATTGTGTACAACTGTACAGTTTTGAAATTTAAACAGGTCTTAAAACTTATAGATACAGTCTTTCACTATCCTGGAAGAAACGATGAAGTTCGTACTCGTCGCTGTCTTCTCTACCTTTACCTTTGGTTTTAAGAAAAGTTTACATGAATGATATTGAAAAAAGAGAAGCCGATATGATATATAAAACGGTCCAACGTGTCATATGTAATGTAGCACGGAACAATTCTTTCGTTTGTTTACTACGGATGTCACATTAAATGTAGTGTAAAACATGTAATAATGAGATATGGAACCGAACGAGTAATTAAACTGTGGTAGTAATTAGTACGCAGGAGATAGCGGCGGCGGCTGTCTTCGTCTCTGATTGGAACGCAATTAGCAGTCATTATGTTAATTAGTGCTCGTGACACAATGAGGAGTAATACTGATAATATAATGTTCGATAACTGGGCATCTCGTCCGCGTCGGGTCGGTTTGTGTAATATCCTTCATTACCTTTTTACAAGGTACACAATGTATATAATACGCGTCCTGTGTTGTAAAAACCCTTGATTTCACATTGTTTACAATGAGAATCACTTTATACTTTACCACTTTAGCATAATTGTACGACCATCAACTATTGTTAATTATAAATACTCACTTTCCTGTATCAATGGGGAAACTGTCAGTATGCAGTAAACAGGAAAGCTCGCAAGTGTCGGTGATACGTACGAGACTAGAGAGTCATCTAGTGACTTGAACGAAAACATTCGTATTCTATATCCCGGTACTTATCAAAAGGTAATTCACTAAGCTCCCGGGCTACAGCTTGGTAACCTCCAGGCTCCGTGTAGTGGTGCGAGCGGAACCATCATGCCGTTGGGTCACTGACGTCATTGTGTAGAAACAGTACCGCCGCTGGTTCGCTCCCATTTGTCTTGACCTTTGTAATCTAGTTTGTAATGTAGATAACGATCGATATCGGCCATTTTGCAATTAATATTTGTTGTTAACAATGTTCCTCGCTGTTTCCGCCTTTTCCGGGTTGCCGAAGTGAATGTCTCAAGACGTTGTTACGTAGTAATTATAACAACCACAGCGGCGCGCGGCGTACCTTCGGAGGCACGATGGTTAGACAATCTATTAAAACTAAGTTGATAGAGTATGATGTAAATAAATAAATAGAACTAGACGCGCATAGCCGCACACTGGGATTGACTGTGTTGTGTGTGTACTATGGGAAACGCAAATAGATAATGAAAAGACAGTCACGCCAAAAACAGAAATTAGGATTCATTCGAGACGACCTCGTAGCCTAGTTGGTAGTGACCCTGCCTGCGAAGCGAGGGGTCAAGTGTTGGATTCCCGGCCGGGGCAGATATTTATGTGACAGATAAATGTTTGTTCTCGGGTCATGGGTGTCAGTGATGTGCTATTTGTACTGTCCATGCCACCCGCGACACAAGGAATCCTACTGCGGGGGTATGAGTGTGTTAGCGTTTATTATTATTAGATATTGTTTATTATTATCATTTAAATTTCTGCCGCGCTAGGACTCTAACCTAGGACCCATCGACCG
>LGAG01000237.1:164150-174697 GCA_001278395.1 Lerema accius
ATTTAAATAGGTGTTTGCTAAGAATCTGTTTAATTGAAAACTTTCACAAGATTCTAAACGACACGCAGAATCAAACAATAATTTGTGGTGCTTAAAAGTGGTACCTAATGTATATTTTTTCAATTTCTTGCGTACCTTCTTCCTTATTATTTTTTAAATTTATTCTGGAGGTCACGAAGTCGTAACATAGAGATCATGGCACGTTGAATTGTAGAAAATATTTACGGAAATATAGACATTAATGTCAGTCCGTAGAGTATCTGAGCGCTGCCTCGTCTCGCCTCGCGTTTAGGACTAGGATATAGGCTAGCGAGCGCAGATTTGCCAGTATCCATGGAGTACGAAAGGAGGACCCCATTTGTGTCTCTACTGAACTACGTAATAGATACATCATTAAATATCCAGTGGACAGAAAATCAAACATAATTTTAATGAATCTGTCTTCTAATTTTAGATGCATTAGTCGCTGTGTCATGTAAATTCAATAACCAATATTTAAAATGCAGAATAATTTTATTAGTTACCGTTCAATATTATCGTCTTACTTTGGATCCGATTAGTCAACGTGACCCAGATAATAGGTGCTTAGCAACAGTGTTTTAGAACTACCTAAATCAATTTCGTTTGTCTGCAAGTTTAAATACTTTAGTGCCGAAAATATTAATCTTTAATGCCCGAAATGAATGAATAGTAATTAAAACTAGAGCTCGAAAGTCTGGCACGGGTCAACTTGAATTTTCCATTGCCGGGGCCTACAGTCGACCTGTATTATTTTGTTTAATTTATTAATTTGAAATGTCGGCAGCACCCCGGCGGAGAGGAGGTGCTGCTGGAGATGGCGGGGCGGGACGCCACCGAGCCCTTCGAGGACGTCAGCCACAGCTCCGACGCCAGGTGCGCGCTCCTCGTTATTGTTGTCATCTCACACTAAACACACGACACACACCGGGTACTCGGTGCGCTCGTTCGAGTTGCTACCGTTACCGACCAAACCTGTAATCGAGTTCGCTGAAACGCTGCCTAGACCGATATGTCTGAAACGTTTTCGTTGTGTTCCAGGGCCCTGATGAAGACGTACAAAATCGGCGAGCTGGTGGAGGCGGACCGCACGCAGAGTAAGGCCGCCTTCTCCGCGCAGTGGAACAACGACCAGCCGCAGGAGCAGGACAAGTGCGTAATCGGTTAGACCGCCGCCACACCACACTACCACCACCACATCCACCATCCCCACTTTTCTACTGCTACATCTCTTTACCTTGTTTTTGTTTAGGCTTTCGAGTAGTACTTCGTAGGCTAAATCATACATTTCCTAATCAAACCATTCCTCTCCCCATAGACCAAACACTAACAACTATTATGTATAAACTATAAAAATTCAACATAAGAATCAATAAAAATATTTAACTATTGTAGGTGCGTGAAATATTTGTCGGTCGTAAAGTTATTCCGTGTAGGTAGTTACTCGTACATTATTAGTGTCGTGCTGATTGAATATTTTTTTAGTATACGGTTGAATAGCAAAAGGTCACGGCTCGAACGTTTATGTGGAGCAGTGCGCTGCGAGCCACGCGCCACGAGTTAAGAGATAACAAATACCGTTCTATTATAAATTACAATCCGCAGTTTACTGCAAATACACTTACGTGAATACTCATCATAATGCAAATTAATTTGACCTCGAGACTTTTATATTGAAATAATTACCGCAGCCGGCGATCACAGCAAAAAAATCGCTTGCGGTGAAGTGCCAATCGTTTGTCAGCCTTATAGGTCACTTATCACTTTTATTAAAATAAATTCCACGGCTCTGGCTTTACTTAATTAAATACATAATTCATTATAGTTTTCTGTATGATGGGTTGACGTTACACGCGTTAAATTATTTAGTAATTTTTTTATGAATCGTCCGAGGAACCTTTTAGTAAGTAATAGCGTTTTAAATTCTTGTATGTTGTAACAATTAGGTACATACTAGAAAAAGCAGTTGAACTTGCAGCGCATATAGGTACCTACCTACTTAACTATATTGAACAATATTTGTACATTATATTAAATTAATATTGTATTATGATATGTAATGCTTTTTATAACAGCTAATAATTTACTTTTTGCTTCTGAACGTAATGTTATCTGAAGTTACGTAATATTTCTATAAAGAAATCATTCCTATTTTATTATTACGAGTATACAATTGTTTTTATAGGACTAATTACTATAACAACTAATAATAACTTAAACATTAGAAAGGTCTCTTGATCCACTGTGATATTGTTATTTTTCTCGAGTTTTATGTATATATTTTGAATTATTTTGTTATATTTTTTTAGACTGTGTTCACTTAACACTATTAAAGTTGCGGACAGTACCTAAACTATAATTAGACATAATATATTTATTTATCCAACTATATATTAATTCGATACAAATTTTAAGCAATGTTGAATTTGAAGGAATATTTTATGATGAATTTATTTGATATACTTCTTTCGTTTGACATTAGCTTCGTTAATTGTTAGTCAAACACATCATACCATAGCGTATTATGCATTATCGCATTGTTTAACGTAGTAAGCAATTAAAAGTGCGGCACAAATCACGATAATTATACATGTACCTATCGTAGCAGCTTGCACGTTGCACGCGCGCCGATCGGCGTAGATCTGTTGAGCTTTATTAATTTTTTAATTATAATATTTTTATAACTTATTTTAATACCGTTAATACGTTGTGATTAACACTTAATTAGTAGCAATCATTTTACAAGAATTGCAGTAGGTACAAGACACGCTTATAATAGGCAAATTTATTAAACTCAATGTAACATTGGTATTTTTTCTTCGAGTGTGTATAACATTCTAAGACATCTAGCCTGCTCGTGAGAATAATCGCTGTACTTAACACGTCGCACATATTACATATATTTAAGTGACACTTTATAAATGTAAAAATTTTTTTTAAACCTCGTGTACGGTGCTTACTATGTTGTAGTATAATAATGTTGATCAATAAATCATTTATTGCAAACATACTCTTCTTATTTAGTAAAACACCTTTTAGAAATCATAATTCGGTTACCCACCTGTTGTAGTGTCATTCACCAGATCCATATTATTATGCTTCTCTTTTATAATTCGGTACCTTTGTACTCGTTGAATCCTCTACGGTTTATTTTCGTGGTTTTTCCTTCTGCAACACACATGGAGAGGTGCGGATCGGAAGCGCACTAGTCGCCTCTCCGTCTGATCCGAGCCTATAACCAAATGCCCTTTGATATCTGAAAATGTATGGAAATGTCACTAGACGCGAAAGAGAATGGCGTCGTTTGCCATTTCCATACATTTTTAGATAGCATTTGGCGTGAACGTTCCATATATTATTATTATGCTTTAGTAACATGCTATAGTATAGGTTCGGACCACACGGCACATCATACCGGAACTAGTAAGCTCGCTACAACGGGAGGTATTGTTGCACAACTACGGATCATTACTGCCATGCAATACATTACAATAATACATAATAGCCAATTACACTTATTAATGAAACATAAACTTACTACTCACTACAGGTACTTATTGTAATGCACAGTAGCTAGGAAATGTATACCGTGAATGACGTAAACACTAACACTTGGTTAATGAGCACCAAGGATCAATATTTTAAAATTGGTAATGGCTTGACGACAGCTCGTGGAGCTCGTGGGCGGTGCCGCTGTTGCTGGGCGTGGCCGCCACCATCCTGTACCGGTACCTGTTCGCGTAGACCACTCCGGCGCCCGAGTGCCGCGCCGCCGCCCCATCCGATTGCCAAGAAACCTACTTACATTCTAGTGAATCGAATGACGCACTTCGTAACGGAGAAGTGTACCTAAGCAGAGTAGAAAAAATTATACATGCCAATTTCATCTTTAAACCGCGAGCCCGTATCGATGACTGGCGAAGCCCTGTCGGCCGCCCGACCGCTTCGCGAGAACTCTTAGCCGATGGATGCTCCACTGTAAATATTGATGTACCTCATTACCGTATATTAACGATCGCTACTCGTGTACCATATTATAGTTAGGTCCTGTGTGATACCTACCATTGTTTCTTGCCATCACGGGTATGAAGTAGGATACATCGGTGTCAGTCAGTCCGCGCTCTACATTACACAGCCTACACAGTCATGTCGGCTCCGAGACACCCACATTACACTTTTAGTGTGTAATGTATAATGTTAACCTACTTGATACCCGTCACCGTTAACGAGCCATTATAGCATTTTTTATTTCAGTAGTCGTCACTGCGCCTCTTCGCTATGAAGTTGTTATTAATAAGTACATGTTTTATTTAATGACTGAATGTAGAATGAATTGAACGATAGGATCAGCTTTTACGAATTTGCCAAGTGATCGTATTCTTAGCGAGTTAGTGAAAATGATGTAATGGATGCTAGCAGTGGGTTCGACTATGCGGTGTATTATGCGGCCGTGATGATGGCAACCACACTATATAATTGTATACTCGGGAGGCTCGGCTGAGACGGCAATTTGCCGTTCATTTATGTAGTCAATATCTGTACATTAAACCTCCAAATATTATTTAGTCATGTATGTATAATATTAAAGTTCTCTTTGGTATTTTTGAACTGTTTATAAAAGAACTAAATAATATTTTTACCAATGGCACCGTAATATTATACATTTACGGGGGTAGTTACTATTGCCTGAACTTAAGGACGTCCTTATATTATGATATATTTCTGTTTTACTTTGCAATTCGCCCCCTGCCATCGTGCAAACGACAGTTGGCAGCTCGGTACTTCACGATAGAACAGTCTCCACCGCTTGTCAATATCTAAAACATTGTTGAGTTGATTTGTCGGGTGCATTTCTATAGTTTTGGGACATGAGGTATTAAAAAGTTAAGCATAATTATTTAATTACTGTTAATGTTATTGTATTGTTATGTACAGTATTTATGGGTATTCTGGTGCTGATTGTCGCAATTATCCAATGAACATATGTGTTGTCTATGTGTGTTGTTTATGTGTTGTCAATTATGTACTACTTGTTTATGAAATATCTATGTATATCGCACTTTTGATGGATGCACAAATTAAATTATGTTTATCATCGCATTAAATACCCTGTGTGTCACCACATCAGCTAATATATTATTGTTTGTATGACAAGTTTGTAGCGATGTTTGATCATGCAATCAGTTTGTACGGTGTGTACAATCTGAAATAGTAATTATTACTGCCATTAGCTTTTATTCCAAATTTACTGGCCTACTTTTCAAAAATAATAAAAATAATTATGCCTCAGGCTATTTTAAAATAGACTTTTTATATTTTGTTACAATTTTATTTCAATTGAGTGCTGTGCTATAGCTATAATTATGTTAATTAAATGTGGTGATGGATAAAAGCACCATTTTGGTTTTGTAATGTATTTTGTATAAACAAATTAATACTATTCAATAGTCTTTTATTTTGATTCCTTTTCAAATACTAACATGGACTAAAATCATAATTTACACTAAACCAAACAAAGCATATTATATAATGAAAAATAAACTTCACATTATTCAACAATTACTTAAATTCAATTACTTAACTAATATCAATAAATATACTCAAAATGTCTACAGGTGTTTTGCTGTTCATCCATAGCATGAGACACATATTTCAGTACACTCTGACCTGCAAAGAAACAATGTGAATAGGTTCTTAGATGGTAAAATGTCATTTAGATACTATGATAAATGTAATTTTCAATCATACCCGAGGAGACAGCATTTGGAACAGAAGGTGAGGAGACAGCGAGTGCACAGCTTGTTGCAGGAAGAGCAGAGTGGCGCCTCACAGTAACAACAATGTGCATCCACCAGCCGACTGCCACACACACACTCTGCCACTGTGCACTGCTTGCCTGATTTCTATAATGCACAAATATATACAGCTCAAATTAATCAACTGACTTTTCAACAGGCAGGTAATACAGTTAACCAAATTTCTATCAACATGGATAATGGGAAACTAGAGTATTTACTATAAAACTTACAACTATTGCACTATATCCTAAAGTTCCATCCCTATTTATTTGCAACTGCTTCATACAATTTTTTCTTGACAAAGACTCTATTTCCAATGTCTTGCCTCCTTCTCTAGGGGAATTTTTGGCGCCTTTGAAAAGCAATTGTAATGTTTTTTCTGAAATATGAGTTTTTAAGCAATCAAAAGAAGTTTCAAATATGACGCCTTGTAAACCTTTGCTACAAAAATTAGTTTGAGTTGGATACCATAAACTTTCTGCATTCTTTGTTCATTATTATTGAATTGTTTTATTCCCACATGAGTTTTACTTTGAGGAACGAAATCATCAAGGTACGGATTTGATCTTTTCGTCATTTTGTTGATAAATACCTAAAGAAGGATAATTAACAATAACTTTACGATATTATTTCAATGACGTTTAGTCCAAAGATTGTTAAATTGAAAAATAGAGGTAGCTGCATACTACGAATTCTTCAAATTAAACTAATGTCTCACTCAGTAATAGTAGCCTTTAGCCTATGATCTTAATACGACTGTAGATATTTAACAACTGACAAATCAAAAAGAAAAGCCCAAATTCAATATTCCAGTGTAGGTGTATTTTAATTAAACGAATTTTTGTTTTGACCACCTATTTTGATTTGAATTGATGACGTTGACACTGACGTGACAGAGACATATCACAGGATAATTAATACTCTCACTCTGCATTAGAGTCACAGAGTACTTTACTTGCCATGTCTGAGTAAATAATAAAAAAATATTTTTAATAAAATCGTAAAAAGTTCAGTGCTTAAAGCAATAAATTATTATGTACTATATAAAATATATAAAGGTCAATAAAGATTATCAACCACAGTCGGTGTGGTGTGGTGTTATCTATGGGTGTTATCAAGAAGAAGTCCGAGTATCCAAGTATGTGCTAAAATAATATTTCGAAATTAAAGTAAAAGTATTCTGTGGTGTGGTATGGCGACACTGCCAACAGGGCACCTTCGATCGATGGGTTGCTGTCAACAATTTTTTCATGAAATAAATGGAAGAAATAGTGCATAGTGCTCGTAATAACAATTGCGTCGTATTGCAGACCACTTACTAATTACTATTGAGAAATTAAGGTTTCACTAGGAGCATTAGATAAACAGTGTTTTTACGTGAAAGTGTTGTGAATGTGATTTGGTTGGTTCCATGATAGTGACGAGGCTGTTTAGTGTCGAACGCAACATATGCGAAGAAGTGGTTCATGAATGTTACGTAAGCGGTAGTAACCCGACATGTCGTGGATGAAGGGGGCTCAGGGTGGTGCGCCTCCGCCGCGCCCTGAGCGTCAGCCCTACGGAGCTCCCCAGGTGAGCATGGCCGTAGGTTATCTCCCCACAGACGTAAACAATGACGTGGATCGACACTAAATCTCCCCTGTCATATGATTGATAAACATTGCATGGTTACAAAATTATAGTATTCGAATTCGTAATTGCTTATAAAACTATAGTAATCGAAATAAGGTTAATTAACCGATACTAGCACCTTGTAGCTTGCTTTAAATTCGCGTCACACTTATTCAGGTATAAATTCTTGAGTTATCATACTATTTATTGTTTTCAGCCATATGGTAACCAGCAAAGTATGTACAACAATTATCAGAGCTCTCCGGCAAACCTTCCACAACAGCAGCAACCTCCAATGTGGCAGGTGCCCCAACAACCCCCACAGTACAACCAGCAGTATGACCAAGCATATCAACAGCTGCAGGGATTCACCAACAACCCTAATCCATTCAGTCAACAGCAACAAGGACAGTTCAACCAAAATTACAATAATCAAAACTATAACAATGTGCCACCAGGATACCAACAGAACTACTATCCCAACCAAGCACCGCCTCAGCAGAGTTTCCCACAAAATAAACCAAACTCTGATGGCTGGGAGGACAATTGGGACTGGGGCTGGGATGATGCGTCTAAGCAAGCTCAAAAGTCTCAGGGCCAAACTGGATCAGTGCAAACCATACAACAACAAGTGTTTAATAATGCTAATATTATTGAAGAGAGTTTTGCTACCACAGACAGCTGGAATTGGTCTATGGAAGAAAAACCTGAAATAAAGGATACACTACCTAGTGGAAACATTCAAGGCAGTGATCCGTACCTGCCCACAACCAGATCTAGGACTAATACTGTTGATGACAATCCAACTGTTGATAACAATGCAGGGAGTGATGCTAGCTCTCAGAGGAGTACCAGCAACATGTCAGCTCAGAATCCATCAGAAGAAGTAAGAAATTTAAGTGAAAGAGATGTTGTAAAAGAACGATTACCTAATTTAGCTCTGGGTAAGCGTTTTAATTTAGAAAATTTGACACCTCAGTGGTCTATAGAGTCCCAAATGTCACAGGAATCGAGTGACGGACCCCAGACTCACTCCGAGGGTACCTATAGAAGTGAAAATCAATCACGAAATTCTAGTAAGAGCAGTCCAGGTCTCAATACGGATAATTCTAATTTTAATTACTCACAGGTGGGATATGAAGACATAACAGTTTCCCAGAGCACAGACTGGCCTAAAAAGTCTGAAGAACCTCCATCGGTAAATAATGTACCAGACACCCATAGAAAAGACAGTCATGAAGAGTTGTCAAACACAATGCAGGAGATGAGCATCTCAAATAATAAAAACCTTGATTCTAATCAAGTGATAAAAGATGCTAATTATGCCTTAGGGTCTGAAAACATGCCATTAGATTTCCATCCAAGAATATCCCAATTACCTGCTAACTTGAATGCTTCTGAGTCTCAGATGCCAACAGTTTTACCTTCTGCTCAGTCAACTTCATCTAAATCTCTTCCTCCCCTACCAGCAACAAGTGCACCTCAAATGCTACCAGCAAACTTTATCCCCAGCTCATCGTCAGGAGCTTTACCTATAACTAGTAATTCTTCTACGACAGCACCATCTAATATTTACCATGGGAATACTGCCGCGCCTGGACCACCTCCTAATTTTCCACCTTCTTCATCATCCATACTTCCTCCAGCAAATTTTTCGTCTTCTCAAAATCCTTTTAAACATGCAGGTCCATTCTCTCACAAGAATATACCCAAATGTCCCGCCGGTAGTATGCCTCCTCAACCATTTCCACCCATGGGAAACAGCAATTTATCAGCAGCCAATGTAGTCAATAAAGTATCTCATCAAAGCAGAGTAGCTGTAGGATTTGGAGCAAACTTAGAAACGACACCCGATAACTCTGAAAGACCTGATCAACCTCAAGTATCATCATATAGACCTACATCAGTGTCACAGCAAATTCCCGATAATTTAGAAATTGCTCCTCAAAATGACCGTAATGAATATTTACAAACGGCCCATTTGTCTAGTGGAGACTATGGAGAAAATACGGATTTTAGTAGAGATGTTCCACTAACTAGTTTAAGAAGAATGGGTGTTGGTCAACAAGATTCCGAATATAATCAAAATTTAAATATTTCTGGAGACGAGCCACCCCCAGGGCTCGCGCGCATGGTGCCCGGCCAGCAGACTGAAGTAGATCATGGTTTCAATCAGTCAAATGATACATACATGGATAGACAAATCGACGGACAACCGACAGACACTAATAGACGCCCATATAGACAAGCTGAAGGACAACAAACTCCCGACAACTATTCTCAACCGCCAACTAACAGAGGAGCCGAAAGAAGGCCTATCGGTTTAGATAGAATGGTTCCCGGTGAACCTAGTAATGATGAATTCTTGCAGTATCAGAATTCCAACTATGGTAATTCAAATGATCAAAGAGTGGTCACTGGAGTCGACCGCGACTATCCCATACCTACCGAAGCTGGCCACTCGGACATACGTGAGCAAAACGTAGACGGCTCCGATTATACAGAACAGACTATCAGAAATCCATCCAGAGATATTATAGGTGTAAGGGAAACGAATGACGCATCCCCGGACTACAGTGCACCACTAGACGAGCAACAACGGGAGGTGACGATGGAGGGAGAAAACTTGCAAGATTTGAGCGTAATTTCTTCAACTGACGTGTCATACGCTCGCGATTCAACGTTCGACGGTGCCAACGCAGTCGTCGCCGATGCGAGCAAAGATCGAAATCACGAGGAAGAAGAATCAGTGGAATGTCAAGCCAACAACTCTACTAGACAATCTCTGAATGGGGGCTCGTCCGGCGCTGACTCGGAGAGAGATCGGGCGTTCAAGTCTTCTCCGAGACGAGACAGGGACAAGGGCAAGACGTCGAGGGAGCTCGACCGCGATCGAGACAGGGACAGGGTTCGCGATAGAGACAGAGATAAGGAGGGCAGGTTTTCTAGGAGCGATCGGGATAGACGATCCGCGAAGGACGATAGACGTTCCGACAAGGACCGAAGAGACAGGGACAGAGATCGGGATCGGGATCACGAGCGGAGGGACCGGGGCGACAGTCCCGACGGCCGGCGGCACCGGCGCCGGGGACACAGATACGAGACCGAGGACACCGACTA